>CAKNXH010063620.1:57817-130508 GCA_932178445.1 Andricus quercusramuli | reverse complement strand
GAGTCAATTTAATTATATTGAATTTTTAATTAAATAAATAAATTTTTATTAAATTTATTAATAATTTATTAAATTAAATAAGTCGTAACAAAGTAATAATACTGGAAAGTGTTATTAGAATGAAATATTTCAATATAAATAATTATATAAAAATTTAATTTAATTCAAAAGAAATATTTTTTGTCAAAAATTCATCTATTTTGGTGAAAAGTTTGAAAATGTTAGTATATACTACTGAAAAATTGATATACTTGGTAGGTAATGATTGTTGCTTGTTAAAAATCAATGTTTCTGTCACAACATTCATCATTTTAGTGAACGCAGAACAATATTTTTGTGATTTATGGTTGTGTCGAAAATTATCATCATCGGGTTGAAAATGCGACTGTTTTCGAGATAATTCGCCTATTTGGCTTACAAATTCAAGAAGTTTGTTTAAGAACTACTTGGTTGAAAGATTCACTTTTTGGTTGAAACTTTTTCTCCTTGGGCAGAATCCCGGTAAGAAGGCTTGAATAGAATATGATTGAAAAATGCAATTCCTGTGAATACCTGATTTTCCCTTCTTTTTCTTATATCACAAACATTATTAGAAAGAAGCAACTGCTATTCCTGTCAATACACTTTGAAAAATATAAATTTCTGAGAAATATAATAGAATTTAGTAGAATTATTAAAGTCATACTAACATTTATTTCATCTACATTGAATTCAAATTTTCAATTTATTTAATATAATTAATTGTTAATTATAATAAATTATATTTTTAATTTGGGTATCACAGAATCTATATTACACTTAATTCAGTTCATTATACTGAAATTTAGGATAATACATTAGATATAAATCCAATGTTAATTTCTGGAATTCAAATCACTTGGTCTCTCCGAAGTGCAAACTTGAATTCATTTAAATAGACCCTTCCTAACTTATATTCCAAAAGGGATAATTCAAACAATTTTAAACACACATTTCTTGAATGAATTAGAGTGAATCATGTACGCTTCAAGTCTATCCTGCTTTACGGAATACTGAGAGAAGCTTATAAGTTTTCATTTGGAGGACAATATTTAGTATTTGTATTTATAAAATATTTTTTGTTCCGTATTTCTTCAGTCATCAAATGTTCTCGTATATAATTTAGTTTATAATTCAAACAAGATAGATGATTAGTACTGTTTCAGATCATATGTAATGTAACAATTGAAAATTGAAGTTCAAATAAAGCCCAAGAATGATATTAGTTGATATTATGTATTGAACTGTATAGAATGTGTCGCAGCGCCACCTGGTGAAATATATATTGTGCAAGGAGCGTTCGCGACGCAGAAACTCTTCTCCTCATCACGGATTAGCTCTCGTGTAGCTGTTTGATGCTGCCTGACGGGGAGCACCTCTCTGGGAGCAAGAGTAGGCGGTCGGCAGTGGTGACCTCGAACACGATTTCTGACGTCGGTCCACATCTGCTAGCCTAACCGTTTGCTACGCGTTCGCGTGGTCCGAACGCGTTGAGAGCTGCCTAGTGTTCGGCTAGCCACGACCATTCCCTCTCTGCTCTCCACACGACTCTTCCTACGTCGGGTAGCGCGAACGGACCTTTAAGTTCCTAAGACTGGGAAAATATGAACAGGCGAGGAGTGCGTCAGGAACGCTTGGAACGCTCGCCCAGTATTTCGCTCCCAGTCCCTGATTATTTCTGGTGAATATACATTGTTAAACTATTCAATTTGAAATATTTAATTTTAAAAAAGAACAATTTTTAAATATATTTAACAATATTTGACTGTTCATTTAGATTTTTAGAATGAGCAATTACAAATAAAAACCAAACAAAATGAAACGTCTCAAATAGAAAATTTAGCGTGCTGAATTAATATGAACATTACAAAACAATTTGAATGGCAAAAGTAGTGAATTCTGACGTTTAAATAAAATTTGAACAATTAACTTGAAACGAAGTAAAATAAAAAGGTAACGAATAATTAAAATTTTTTCAGTTAAAAAAATGTAATCGTCAAATATATTGATTGATTCTTCAATTTACAACTTTGAACATTTTAAACATTAAATAAACATTTAATTTTAAATTGTTCACTTATAATAGTCCCAGAGCCAGTGGAATTTTTTCCGGCTGATTTTTAAATGGCTAAAAAAAATTATGTCATATAGCCTCGGATGGGTAAATCCTGAAATCGAGTGACTGGCAGCTCGAGTCCGTTGGGTTTGTTAATAAAAAAATTGTTTATAGCGTTTTTTGAAATAAAGAACCGACCAATCGCGTTATGCATGAAAATTTGTTAAAATATAGTAAAAACATTGCTAAAAACGATTTCGAGTGGCTTGGCACTCGAAATCCGTTGTTAAGTCGTGACTGCCAATCAAAAATTGCGAAAAATCTTGTTGAGAATTCGGCTGATTTTAAAATGCACAAAAAAAATATATAATGGAAGGCATAAGAAAAATATTCCCGAGTGACTGGCATGTCAAATCCGTTGTTTTCTACTGACTGCCAAATACCCAAAGTCCGCTCCGCACAGTGGACCTTTTTTGAAATTCTGTCTCAAAATCGTAGAACTTTGGACCGGAATGACCTAGAGGGATATTTTTTTTTAATTAAAGAAAAAACCTTCCCGAATATAGAAAAATTATAGAGAAAGTAAAAAAAAAAACGTTTATTGAGTACCAAAAACGCTTAGATCTTACATTGTATGTGCTATACATGTTTTTATATAGATTTTTGCATGCCCAATCCGAATCTGACATATAAATCGTAAGAAAAAATCCAAAATGGCGGAACCAATATGGCAGACTAAAATTGTAAAACGAAACCGATTTGACTGAAAATTTGCTACAAGGTGGTTTTTCAGATCCTGACTACAAATCCTAGGTCAAAATTTAAAAAAAAAAAAAACAATGGCGGACCAAACTTGCAAAAGGAAACCGATGTGACTAAAATTTGCTACAAGGGGTTTTTTCGGGTCACTGATTTCAAATCCGGGGTCAAAATTCAAAATGGCTTATCAAAATTGGAAAAGGAAACCGATTCGACTAAAATTTACTACAAGGGGGTTATACGGGGCGCTGATTTCAAATCCGAGGTCAAAATTGAAAAAATCAATATGGTGGACCAAAAGTGTGCAAAACAACAGATTTGACCGCATTTTTAAATTCTGGAATTTTGACTTTGAATTTCAACTTAGCCACCTGCAAACCCTCCGGTAGGCTATTTCAAGTCAAATGAATTTTGTTCTATAATTTTGGTCCACCATATTGGATCCGCCATTGTGAATTTTTCAATTTTGACCCTGGATTTGAAATCAGCGACCTGAAAAACCTCCTTGTAGCAAATCGGTTTCCTTTTACGATTTTGGTCCACCACATTGGATTCGCCATTTTGAATTTTGACCCTGTATTTGAAATCAGCGACCCGAAAAACCCACTTGTAGCAAATTCCAGTCAAATCGGTTTCCTTTTACAATTTTTGTCCGCTATATTGGATCCGCCATTAAATTTTTTTTTTATTTTGACCTTGGATTGGTAATCAGCGACCTGCAAAACTACACTGTAGCAAATCGGTTTCGTTTTATAATTTTAGTCTGCCATATTGGATTTTGTCTTACAACGATTTACATGTCAGATTCGGCATGCAAAAATCTGTAGAAAATCATTATAGCACATAAAATGTAACCATTTTTTTCTGACTATATTCGGCAAGGTTTTGTTTAATTAAAAAAAAAAATATCCCTCCAGGTCATTCCGATCCAAAGTTCTACGATTTTGAGACAGAATTTAAAAAAAGGTTCACTGTGCGGCGCGGACTTTGGGGACTGGCAGTCAGTAGAAAACAACGGCTTTGACGTGCCAGTCACTCGGGAATATTTTTCTTATACCTTCAATTATATATATATTTTTTTGTGAATTTTAAAATCAGGTGAATTTTCAACAAGATTTTTCGCGATTTTTGATTGGCAGTCACTCTTTTTTTTTATCAACAAAAGCAACGGATTCGACGAGCTGCCAGTCACTCGATTCTATATTGTACCCATCCGAGGCTATATTATATCATTTTTTTTAGCCATTTAAAAATCAGCCAGGAAAAATTCCACTGACTCTTGCACTATTATACGTGTAAATTACGGTAAGTTTAATTAAAAAAACTTTGAACTTCAACTTTAGAAGATTAGAGTGCAAGAGGTCCACTTTGATTGCTTTCATTTGCAGTTAAAATTTAATTACATCAAATGGAAAAAAAAAATCAGAATGATATTCATATTATTTTTGTTGGTAAAAAAATAATAAATTTGTATAAATTCGCAAATTTCAAACAGGCTCTAGGCATTTTCAGCTTTTACTTTGTCGCCAGCTAACTTCACTTCGTCGTGTTCTGAGGAGAAACCATGGCACGAAAATTTCTAAAAATTATTTTTTACGAAGATAATAGTGCAGTTTAGTGTGTTTCCCCTGAGCCGGTGATTGCGTAAACATTAAAAATAGGTGCGGCTAAAAAAATTCCACGACTTTTTCATATATTGAAAGGAAATAATGTTTTCGTTATATTATTTCAGTACGCAACATTAAACGGGGGATGAAGGTCCAGTTTTTACATCTATTCCAGGTCTTATTTTAAAACTGGTATTCAGGACGGGAACTTTATGAAGTTAAGATCTCTTCTCTGACTGCGTTAAAGCATGCAACAAGCTGAAAATGTGCTGGTTAAATACTTCAAATACGGCTAATTTGACGGGAACTTTCGCAAGTTCATAATAAGCTTTTCAACGGTTTTCGAAAAGTATTTCTAACTTTGGAAGTTAAAAGGTATTCAGTTAGAAATGCTTAGAATAAAAATGAAGACATCCGAATTTAAATATTAAAAATATATTTAAAAACTAGATTGTAAATATGATTTAAAAGTAATGATGTTCAATGATGTTTATTATGCTCTCAAAATAGCGATTTACCCTGAAGAACGTGTAGTACATTGTAAACAACGTAATAAAAATCATCCGACAGTAAAAAGCTGTGAAGATGGAAAAGAGAGCTCATAAAGAAACACCAGAAAAAGCAGTCGGAACTCTTAGTCTTCGCTTTCCTGGAGTTTCTTAATGAAGGACGCCTTCTTTTGAGCGACGCGGTTCTTCCTCTCGGAAAGGTTGAGTTTCGCACGGTTCCACCGCTTTTTAATTGGTGGGGTATCTTTCTTAGCCTTCTTATGATCTGGATCTGAACGAATTGCTTCATGCGCCTTCTTATAAATTCCCTCAATCTGCAAACACAAAAATTTAAATTAAAAACTAATTCGAAAAATTGTCACATAGAGGATAAAAAGGTAAAATTTTTAAACTGAACTGTAACAATCGAGCAATTAAATATTGAATCTGAAATTCAACTTTATTGATCAATCGCTAAATTTCTTTAGTCCAATTGCGACACCACAACAACAGTTACATTCTTGCGGTAATTTGATAGGACAGTTATTTTTTCCCTTAAAATTTGAAGCTTTTGAAGTAGGAAGAAGTTGAAGAAAAGCTTACACTATCGGCAGTGATGCCATTGTGGATGTATTTGGAGAATTGACGCTTGAACGCGTCATCATCATCCTCTTCCAAGGTCCGCATGTAATTTGCAACGTGCTGTGCGAAAATGTGTTGCCGATGGACATCGGCGTTGAAAGATTTGGCTTCATTGTCGTAGCCGGGGAATCTCTTAGTACTAAAAAAAAAAAAAGGAAAGAAAAATTCTATTAGTATTCCTCCCTGAACAAACAAGTATTTTATGATACAGGATGGAATATCAGAGACACTTTATAATCCTTGATGCCGATATGAAGCAGAGCCCAGTATTTGTAGAACACAAAAAGAGGGACTGGTATCATTGTGGCTCAGATGACGCGCATGTGTCGTAATTCATCATTAGAACTGACTTTTCATCATAAAAATAAAGATAATTCAATTTTTAACAAACCTATGGGGGATGTTCAAGCCTCCATCGACAGCGCCCTTCATCGCACCGAAGACTCTCGCACCAGTTGTGGTTCTCATGAGGCCAGTGTCTAGGTAACACCTGAATGCTCCTGGACCCTCGTCTAATTCTTCCACATTGTACTCGTCGCCGTTGACTTCGGTATTGCCTTTGTACAACGAGTCCAATCCCAATTTCTTTAGGAGCTGTAAATTCACATTTCAAAATATTAATTGCATTCTTTCAAACGGACATAAAAGTACTCTGAAGGTTAATCACCATTCAGAATTTGATATATTAGGGAACAAAGGGTTTTTCTTCATATATGTATCAAAGCGAGCTGAGTGTCTCATCATTTGGTGCAATTTTTATCTTTAAAATAGGCTTTTTAAAAAAAGGTTACTCACTCTTCTGGCTAGCAGTAGTCCTGTGCAGTACGCTGATGCATAATTTGTAAGTCCTACTTTAACTCCATATTGCGGAAGCTCGTGGCTGTAAGCTGCGCAGACAATCTTGTCTCCCTCAATTCTGGAATATGCGACCTGCATATAAATACAAATTGGACTGTAGGGATGGTTGGTTAATAATTTTGGATTAGATATTTGTATAGAAAAGTATTGTGAATTGCAATATTGTGCACGGTGAGCTTGGACTGAGTTCAATCCAAAAGGTCTTGCACCTCTCGCTTTTCTTTTGAAATCATTTCATTGATGCTTCATGATTGTTTTGAGATCAAAAAGAAAAAAATCGCTGGAGGGATTGTTGAATAAACCAAATCTTTTTCAGATAATTATGTATATTTTCGTAAATCTAAACGTTAAACATCTTTGGACATCCGGGACCCATTCTGATTTTGGTCGAAGTGTGAAAAAATTAAGTTTTTAAAATGTTCATTCACTTGTGAACTTGTCATTTCAAATTCGTCTTGACAAAAATTGAACTGCATTATATTCAGCGTAAAAAAAAAAATTTTTTTATTTCATATAGTTTGGGAGATACATCCTTTCAGAATTCATATTCTTCTGAAAAATGTATCCACACAACATTGAGTATTTTTGTGAAGTAGCATATTTCTTATACGCGGCAAACGAACATAAAATATTAGTTAAAGCAGCCTTAATTAAAAGGAAATCCAAAAAAATGTTATATCTCTCATACGTTCGAAGTTACAGCAGGTTGAAAAATAACCATTTTGATGAACATTCGTTAAAAAGTAAGTTTTTTTAAATATCGCGTTTCTGCTGCAAGTTGAGTTAAAAGATGTTTTTGAAATAACAAAAGTACACAAAATAACATAAAAATCTGAAAAAATTGAATAATTCCTATAATATATCCACAAAAACAAGTTTTAGAAGTTCACGCCCTCGATTTTTATGGATATATTCAAGGAATTATTAAAGCTTGTCAGATTTGTATATTATTTGAAGTACTTTTATTATTATAACCACAACTTTCAGTCCAAATTGTAGTAGAAACGTGAAATTAAAAAGAAAAATTTACTTTTTACCTAACTTTTATACAAGTGGGCATTTTTCAACACGCTATAACTATAAACTTATTATCATGAATATTTTGATCTACAGTATATACAATAAATGTTATTTTAAAAAAAGTACATTTTTTTGTTTTATGGAGAACTTCATGCATTTCAGCTCTTGTGGAGACGAATTTAAGGATGCTCTGAAATGAAGACATATTTCAAAAACTGATAAAAACTGCAATTTTTAACTCTTTCAACATTCTATTGGATCCCAGATGTCCTAAGTTATTTAATGTTCAGATACTTCTTTATATGTCAAATTACATAATTTAGGCTACGAAAGCACCGCTTTAGAGTTATCTGCACGAAAATAAACATAATAACCCGAAAATAAAAATTAAGTTCATTCAACAAACCCTCAAACGATTTTGTTCTTTTTGCCATCAAAATAATCGTGAGGCATCACTGAAATGATTTCAGAGAAAAAAAAACTAGTGGTAAAAGCCCTTTTGAGTTGAGCTCAATCCAAGCCCAACGTGTGTGGCAAAATTGGAAATAAAAGGGAATGATGATTCTTTTACCTGGCAAGTGATGTCCTTGTTTGAGAGCCGAACAATCAACCTGTATTTTGGTGTATTGTATTTGTTCTTGTCCTGGATGGTCAAGCGCTTACGAGCATAGTAATCGGTTTTACCTTCACGACGCCTCTTGAACTTAACCTGATAACGCTTAAAGTACTGCTTGTTCTTCACTACCTTTACGAAACCCTGTGAACGAAAAAAAATCCTAATTTTAGAAAAATATGAAGTATTAAAAAGGAAAAGAGAAAGAATTTTTATTTTTCACCATTCAGAGTTTGATATATTAGGGAACAAAAGGTTTTTCTTCAGTTATGTATCAAAGCGAGCTGAGTGTCTCATCATTTTGGTGAAACTTTTTTTTTTAACAACTGAAGCGAATCTAATCACAAAGTTTTTCTACTCGGATGGATGCAAAAAAGATCGTTCGAAATTCTAATCTACGAATAACAGGATCCGAAAATAACTTAAAATCACTTCGAACTCACATATTGAAACATGGAAACTTTTTCAAACAAATTTTTAAACCTGTTATTTATAAAATAACAAAATCGGTCAGTTTTTCACTAAAAAATGTTTAACTATCACTTATAAATCCACTTACATATGTGACAAACTGGTAAGTTTTCGAAACTAACCTCAAAATTTGTTTTCAAAATAGATGAGGAAAAGTGGATCTCAAATAATAAGGGAAAAAGGCTGACGATGAGGTTTCCAAAATTACAAGTTAAAGAAGTCAAGAATCAGAAAAATAACAGGAAATAAGTATGACTTCTAGCATGCATTGTGCGGCGACGTTCACGACGTGAGTTGAAATCTATTTTGATCTTATACATCCTTTTACCCAGAAATGGAAAAACTATTTGTAACGATTAGAAAAGATTCAAAAGACGTATTTAAAGAAATATTTATTAATAATATGGACTTACCATCTTGTAAAAGTATTAAAAGACGCCTGCAGGAAGCCGTCGACGCCGTCGGCTCACGGCTGTCCACGAGAAAAAGAGTTGACCCGAAGTTATTCGACATAGAAGCGGTGGCTCGATCAATATGCCTCTAGTGGCGTGTGGTGGTACTAAAAATCGCACTCGCGATAATCCATAAACCTACTTGTAACGTAGATAGGAACTCGATGTTTAAAAAAATTGTATCGCCAATTTAATTAATCGAAAATGATTATCAAAGATATTATGATATTATAAGCCTAGATGCGGCACGGGGTGTCAAAGTGAGGGAACTCTCTCTCTCTCTCTATATATATATATATATAGGATATCACATTTTCTGTGATAAAAATTGGAAACAAATATGTCCGTTTATGGAGCGACACGTGCGCTCATGTGAAAACTGGAGGAACTAAAATCGCAAGTAGCCGTTCTGGCGGGATATTCAAACTTGAAATATTGTACTTTATTTTTTCAATAATTTGTAATACCGTTTATTGATGACATTACATGAAACAATTGAAGTTCAAAATAGCATAATTAATTGGCATCACAAATTATTGACAACATTATTGTTGAATAGAATTTGATAAAAAATATTTTAAAAAACAATAAACAAAGATTCTGAGCATGAGTTTTTTTTCGACACAATATTATATATATATATATATATATATATAAAAGTCGAATAAAATAAAAATTAATTCTATTATACAATTATATTGTTTAATTGTAATTTATTTAATTCATAATCAATTACACAAACATAAAAATTTACGAATTATTGTTTACGTAACATAATGACCGTGACGGAGACAGTCGTGATTCTATAAAATTTAACTCTGAATCGCTAATTCTACATGTGAGAACTCTACACAATCATATTTATTAAAAAGGTTTATTATTTTCAATTTCAACTCAATATGGTTATGAATCCTACACCGTAAAATGCTATACAAAATAATACTTTAAATTTTGCGAATTTAAATAAACTATACACAATAAAAAAAATTCGACACAAAAAATTTTAATAAATAATTCTTTGTGTATAGAGTTTTTGCCTGTATAATCAACGGTGTGGAATTTGCAAAAGTAGTGTTTCATGTAGTACAATTTCTACTGTCCCCTTTTCAAAAGAACAACTTTCTGCATTATTAAAAAAATTGACTTTAGTCAGATAATAGTGTGTTTCAAAAAACGTGAGTAGTACAATCACAAGGTTATTAATTATTAGTTACTATTAAAAATTAAAAATTTGTGACTTCATTATTCATGAACAGTTAATTTTAATTGCAATACATAACTAATACTTTCCATAACAAATGCAGCAGCTGAAAATATTTATTACGAAACAATTACATTTTTATTAAATTCAAAAGTACACCTTATCTTATAAACATTCCTTTAATACGCAATTTTTTCGAATAATTGAAAATAATAATTTAAAAAATCTTTGATATAAAATTCTTATTTTATATTTTCAAGTATATACCAACTGAGTACCGGCTATTCGATGGACTTGTTCCATCAAACAAATAATGCAAACGAGTTGGTCGGTGTAATATGCGGGTTGAGAGGCATGGGGGGATCGGGAAATTTTCGACGGCAGCGCCGTCTACAATTAGTTCCTTGAATTAGACCCCAGGATAAAAATTCCTTTATCTGGGATTAATATATAATAATTAGATCTATGTTTCATTTTTCACAACATCTTTACCTTTCACTTTTATATTTCCAATTTTTACTTCCCGATTTGAATCTAATACATCACAAGGTTCCTCCTTTACAGAAAATAAAGTCACTTTTGTAAAATGGGTCTCTTCTTGGGTTGCCAAGTTGCTATCTCCTACATTTTTAATTTCCGCTTGCAAATTTAAGGAGTCACAAATTGTTTTCTCAAAACATATTTTCCCATCTGGATACCCGTCATGTTTATCATTAATATCAGTCAGTTTGTTGGATTTGAAATTATGGGACTTCTTCAAAGTTTGTTTACAATCAACATGTTCATATCGTGAGTGGATTAGCATATGAACCTTTAGAGCACCGCGGTTTAGAAATTTTTTCTTGCAAGTATCGCACTCGAGAATCATATTGCATTGATTATTCGTTAAATGCCTTTTTTTATGAGCTTTAAGGTAAGACAATTGCGCAAAAATTTTACCACAAACGTCACAATCAAAAGATTTTGACTTTTCATGGATGAGCATATGCGCTCTTAAAGCCTTCTGCTTAGTAAACGTTTGCTCACAAACTTGGCACTCGAAAGGCCTGTCAGTGTGGTCTGAATGGATTGTCATATGGGCTATTAATTCAGAAGAGCTTATAAAACATTTGGAACAAACTGAACAATTGTAAGATCCTCCAGATGCCATGTGAAGATCTATGTGACATTTCATATTACGACGATTTGTAAATTTTTTGTTACAAATATCGCACTCGAAAGGCTTTTCTCTAGTGTGACAACGCATATGCACATTCATAAGAGTTGGGCTAACAAATCTTTTTTGACAAGTTTCACATTCGTGAGGCCTTTTATCTAGGTGTCTCAGTTTATGAATCTTCAGAGCATTCAATCTCGCAAAACCTCTGGAGCAAATGTCACAAGCGTAAGGTTTTATGTTTTCATGAGTACGCATGTGTGTCATCAAATCATATTTCCTGAAGAAACCCTGCTTGCAAATTGAACATTCGAAGGGCTTTACTGCTGTGTGTCTTACCATATGTGACTTTAAAGTGTAAGATCTCGTAAAACATTTTGCACAAACTGGACATTTTTTATATTCGGAAGTGTTAACATCAGAATGACTAAGTATATGCAGATTAAGATCGCATGGCCTCATAAACACTTTTGAACAAAAGTTACATTTGTGGGATCCTGTCTTGAAATGCCGTCGCTTCTTATGAGCATTTAAATAACTCAACCTCCCAAAAACTTTGCTGCACATATCACAAGCGAAAGATTCTTTGTTTTCGTGGACGAGCATATGGGTCTTTAAAATATCCTTTCTTGAAAACCTATGTTGGCAAACTTGACATTCAAAGGGTTTAACGGGTTTAACTACTGCGTGAGATTGCATATGAAACTTTAAACTTTGTAATCTCGCAAATGTTTTTGAACAGTCTGGACACGTATGATCTCGAACAACTTTATAATCTATGTGGGTACGTATGTGGTTGCTCAGACCTTGGGGGGTTTTGAACCCACATTGACATTCATTACAATAGTGTATTTTTTGAACTTGAATTGCAGGCAGTTCTAAGGGGTGTGCTCCATTTTTCGGAATCTTATTAGCAGCATCATTGGAGAGAATTTGTAGCTTGTTTTGTGATTCCCTGTGAGTTGTTTCATCTGGCTCGTAGTCGAATGGCTCTGATTTGATCCAAATGGTGCTCCATGGGCCCTCTTTGCATGGGTCTCCTTCATCTTTCGATGAACACTAAAAGAAGAACTAAATGGTAGATTTGTAGAAGTAATCAAATATATACTCAGGCATTTATTTCTAGAAGTTGAAAATAATTTGACTGAAAGCTAAGCTCAGTATAAATAAATCGCGTGCGTCCTAAACTATGACCCAAGACAGATTTATGTGTAAACATCGTCGGTAAACGTTGACTGAAATTGAAATATTACATAAAGCAAATAATAACTCACGCACATGTGGGAGTATAAAAATTTATTTTCTCTTATATATAATGTCGTGCAAAAGTTTCTGGACAGTTATTTTCCAATAGGATAATAATCCTAATCTAACAATGTAACAATAACCCTACTTTAATAATAATAAACTGTAGATTTTCTCTCTATTGACATATCCGGCATATTTTGCCGGATTTGAATGAACAAATAATTATTGTTTGAATAATAAAAACTTATTTACAAAATACTTGGAAACTCGTCCCTTATTAATTAAAAATAATTCTTGTAAAGAAAATCCGAAGGACACCGTTTTTAGTATGAATTTAATAGAGAACTGCTATTTTGCATTTTTTGGGGTCACTTTCCAAGCATAATAACAATTCACAAAAATTTTATAACAAGTAGCTCTTTTCCCCATTTTTTTCTAAATCAAGCTTTTCCCATTTAAAACCCCATGTTAATTTCAGAGGCTCGGTGGTACGGGTTAACTTCGACAAAAAAAAAGAAAACAAGAAAAATGTTAAGTTGATAAACTGTAAATATAAATTAAGTATTTGTTTTTAAAATTGAACTGTAGTACGACTCTTAACAATAGAATTATAATAAAATTGATTTTATAAGACGATTCTGAATCTGTTTATAATTGAATAATTTATAAATTTTTACGTTAAAAATTGAACTATTTCAATTTGAATGCCTTACGTAATTAATTTAATGTATGCATCCGATTGAAACTTCAAAATCTTTTTTTAATTTTCAAAAACATTTCAATTAATATATTCATTATTTTAAAGTTTTCATTGTTTCATTTTTTTTAATTTTTCATTTGTAAATGACATTTTTCATTTAAGATTTTCAAGAAACAACTTATAATCACTAAATTGTACTGTTTTTAAGTTCAAATTGTTCAAAAATGATATAATTTTCAACACTTGAAAAATTCATTGATTCATTCTTCAAACTATTTTATTTGGGACCGTACTGAAATTACGTAACAGTTTAAGGGGGATGGAGGGGTCAAAAGATTTTGTTACGATTTATTACTGAAGGGGGGGGGGGGGTCTTCATTCATGTATGTAACTTTCGGAAATTCACAAATTAAATAAGGATCTCGCAGAAATTGTACAGAAATTTAATATGAATTCAACTTTACGCACCAAAGGAAACTGGTGAGTGAAAAAAGGAACCTAGCCAACAACAATTTTTTTTAATTCAGGAAAAAGTCAGGGATTTGTAAAAAAATCTTACAAAAGTCCGAGATTTATATAACTTTAAATAACTGTCAAACCGAATACATTTGAAAATTTTCAACTTTTATTTGAAATTATTTTATTCCGCTTATAAAAGATTCTAGGTTCAAAATGTTACAAATGTAATATTCTGGTTTTTGAATATTAATGGTCAGGGGAAATGAAAACGTGGTTAGGGAAAAATTAGAGAATTTTTAAAATTAAGTTTTGCGGTATTCCTGATATAACATTCTTCTTAGTAATTTATTTGCTTTGTATTTATATTTCTTTTTTTGCAGTTCCTTCTTCCTGAAAATGATCTTTTTAGTTGTAAATTTTATTATTTGTTTGAAAATGCAACAGTTTTGTTCATAAATTAACCTTTTTGCTTGAAAATTCAACTATATTTTTAAATATTTGTCTTTCTGATTTAAAATTTCATCTGCTTCAGTAGAAAATTGATCTTTCTTCGATGAAAATGCAACTGTTTGATTAAAAATGAAATAATTGTTTCAAAAAGGCATCCTTCTTGCATGAAAATTTAACTGTTATTATCGAAAAATCGTCTTTTTGGGTTGAATATTCAAATACCTTCGTAGAAAATTCACTTCTCATTTAAACAGTTTTTTTTTTGAAAATTTTATTTGAACCACTATGTTAAAAAATAATTTTTTCGTTGAAGATTCATATTTTTATTTGAAAATTCGTCTCTTTGGTTAAAGTTTGACTATTTAGTTGAGAACTGATTTTTTATAATTGAAAATTTAACTGCGTGAGTAAAAGTTGAACTATTCTGTTGAATTTGTTTTTAATGAAGCTTTACCTCTTTGGTTAAAAATTTAACTATTTTGTTGAAAATTAATTTTTTTTCTGAAAATTCCTATTTTACTTGTTGAAAATTCAATGTTTGTACAGAAAATTCGTCTTTTGGCTTTCAGGATCAACAATTCAGGTGAACTTTTTTTTCTTTCATCACTGAGAAATCTTTTTATTTGTTGAAAATTCGTCTTTTTGATTTTGAAATTAATTTTTTTTCAATTACATTTCATCCTTCTAGGTTGAACTATCAACTATTAAACTTTTTTGTTACGAATTTTCTTTTAAGGTTGAAAATTAAACTATTTCTTTGAAAAGTGAATTGTTTTGTAGAGAATTGAATTATTCTGTAGAAAATTTAAGTATTTTCTTAAGAAGTCATCTCTTATCGTAGAAAAGTCACTTTTTTTGTTTAAAAGAAATAAATTTCAAAATTTTTGATTTGTATATGCATGTTAATGGGATTTGAATGTTAATGGTTAAAGAAAAAAAATTGGTCGAAGAAAAATCATAGAATTTTGAAAATGAAGTTTTCTCCCTGCACAGCACGCATTATCTTAAATACAACTAATTTCCACTAGTTTCAAGTCCCATATCTTATTATTTCTGGAAACCATAAATTACGTACAGCAATAGGGGGGTAGAAACATTTTGTTACGGTTCGTTACATGGGGGTGGAGAGGGTCGATTATCCGTTACGTAATTTACGTACGGCTCCTTTCCTAAAACGCATTTTCTCCTTTGCCTGCTTAGTCAAGCTTTGTTTATAAAATACCGGTGCGGACCGATATGAGTTCTCTGAAAGAATACATTGTGTGGCATTTATATTACGCATCTACATTTAGAATTTGGCTAATTATATTTCCTGAAGAAGATTAATAAATTCTATCACTTATATCCAGAAAACAATAATTTTCCACGATTTTAAGATGATATAAGATCAAATATTCTAGTCCGGCAAAATATGCCGGATTTCAATTTTCTTTTCCGGTATATTTTATCGTACACTAAATTGAACTCTACAGAATTTAATATGAATTTAAAATGCGTGAGAGAGAGAGGGGGTGGAGAAGGAGAGAGAGAGAAGGAGAGAGAGAGATGGAGAAGGAGAGAGAGATGGAGGAGAGAGAGAGATGGAAAAGGAGAGAGAGAGAGAGAGAGATGGGCAAAGAGAGACTGAAGGGCTCCTGTCTGTGGGTGAAGAAAAGCGAGCCTCCGGTCTGTGCCATAAGACACAACGTGTAGCGTTACACTATGCAGTCGTGGTTTCATTCGAATCAGGCGCGACTCCCCATATCGAGGTCTAAGATGTTTACACATCAAAAAGTATCGAAAGATCGTAAGGCCATACAAACATAATTTGAAAATTATGTGCCAATTATGTTTTATATAGAAAAAAGAAAACTAAAAGAAACGTCACGAAACTTTCGTCGTTACGTTCATTTCGTTTCTTTCGACATAAAACTTTGATGAAACACAATGTTGACATTGTGCCTCCGTTGCCGCATTATTTTGTAGCACTTTTTCATTCGTAGCATAGTTTTTAAAATAATTATTTTGAATTTACGAAAATAAATGACAAGTATCAGATAACTCCCCTTAATTTCGTTCGGATCCCTAATAATTATCGATGTTATGAAAATTAAATTGAGATGACAAAATTCTTAATTTTGCTCTAGCTTCTTTGCTGTACTTTCTTAATAAAAGCAGAATAAAAGGCAGCTTTCCGCGTTTTAAAATAATTTCAGGCAGGAGGCATTGAAAATACTTTAATTCTTTACTGCCTTACAACGGAAAAACATATAGTTAAGCGACATTTTTTCGAAAAATGAGTTTTTTTATATCATTGGAATCGTGAGAGTAAGCTGCGTCTGATTATTATGGTTAAAATTATCATTTTTAATTATTTATAATAAGAAATGAATTTTCAAAATTTCGAATATTGAGCAAATTGAACAAATGCAATGGAAAAATATACGGAAAGTACTCTGCGGTGACTGAAATTTGTAAGAGACGTCGAATACGTCACCAAATACAAGGGAAGAATTTACGCAAAGCACTTTGCGGATCTTTTGTCTGACAAAAATGGTTCGAGCCGCTTCCTGTTATAAAATCAAAGTTTCGCATGTGCTGTACGTAAAGTCTCAAGTTGTAAATGTGTCGAGTCGAGCAAAGATATCCAAGCGAAGAAATCCGCAAGCGACATCGGCTAAATTCGACACGCAGACGATCGTTCTGAATAGTGATATGACGATATAATAATATTCATAGTACTTGTAACTATAATATTTTTTCTTCATTTTAACAGCGAGTATTAAGCTTGCTTTTAATTAACAGCAAAATATTTTTTACAACATGAAATGCGTATCATGCAGTCAATTTACTTATGCTAAAAATTACTTATAAAATTAAGTGCGGCTCTTTACAGCGAAACACTCTGCAAGCGACTTTGCGTATTTCTTAGCTGGGATTTAATTTCAGAAAAATCCGCAAGTACATTTTTCATTAGAAATTGTTTAAATAATCAATTTTTTATTGCAAAATCAGGAAGAACAAATGCGTTTTACCAAAAAGGGATACTTTCATTAATGAAAATGTGTCCCTATACTAAAGTTGTTTGCGCAAATGGTTTTTCTTGAATATCTCCGTCCAACTCGGAGAGCACCTACATAACTTTTTAGTTTGGACGGCAGTTTAATATGTATGTATGTATGTATGTATGTATGTATGTATGTATGTATATTTAATCTCTCCCTTTTACGGGTTTGAGGGCCTCCGCTCCCTGTACATATCTTTACATTTCATCCTTAGTCTAACTTATTCGCTGCTTATATTCTAAATCTTCGCCTTACATGATAACAGTCATATTAATACTATTATTCTTAACTTTCTACAAATCTAAGCATGAGCGACCTTCCAGGGCTTCCGTTTTCTCTTACCATCAATTGCATTTTCAACGATTTAAAATTTACCATTTTTCTAGTGACTTTCCTTCACAGAGGATTACCCGTTTGGCTCTGCCCTGTTCCCTTGCTTTCTCTTATTTCTTCCAGCTTTTTCATCCACATCACTCCCTGTCCATTACCATCCAAGATCCATCTCACACACTCAACTGTCCATCTTCCTCTCCTGTACACCTCTCTAACACATGTGCCCATGACTCCACCTCGTATCCACATACTCTGCACAAATTATCCTCTTCATCCATCCAATATCTACAAGATCTCACTCCTTCCCCCATTCTAAACCGTACCACCCTATTCCATTTGTCTTCCTTTTTCATCTTTTGCAAATATTCTGGTTCCGTCAACCCTTTGACCATCATATACCGTCTATTGTACTTCGAATCCATAATCTTTCTCCATCTCTCTTCTCCTTGTCTTACTAATAGCTCTAATTCTATGTTCTGCCAATCCAGAACCCCTTCCTGCATATCACAAACATTCCTCATTTTTGTCCTTTCTTCCTCCCATTTCGAGTTTCCCAAATTTCCTCTCGTCTCCTTGTTCCGAACTTCGTCCTAGCATAGTTGTGCTATCCTGCTCCCCTCCCCCCTTTTCAGTTTCTCTTCAAACCTCCAGGCTCTCTTAATTTGTCTCGTTACCATTTTCTCCCTTCCTAGTTCTTCCCTCAACATGTATCCTGGGCAACTCCAACTAACCCCCATTACCCATCTCAGAAATCTCTCATGCATACTTTCCACTTTCCTATGTTCTTTCCATCCCCAGACTTCTACCCCATAACCCAATACCGCCCATACCAACGCATCAAACAACCAGACCCTCATTCTCCAATCGTCCTTGAACCTTCTCTTTCCTATACCCCATACTTGGCCCATTACTTTGCTCGCACATTCGATTCTCTTCCTCACCTGCACCTCGTTTCCCCCTCCTGCCTCAAACCAGAAACCTAGGTAACAGAACTCCTCCACAGTTTCCACTGTTTGTCCGTTCATCTTCCAACCGTAACCTATTTTGGTCTTTCTCTTTCTGAAGCACATCACCTTGGTCTTCCCTACGTTCACCGTCAGTTCTTTTGCTCGTACATATTCTTCGAAAATTTTTATCATTAGGTTCATACCCTTCTCATCGTCTGCTAATAGAACTACGTCGTCCGCGTATGCTAGAGAGTACAGTTTGCTATTACCCAGAATCGTCCCCCCTTTCCCTTTCTCCTTTAGCTTCTCCTCTAAGTCTGCCAGCAGCATATTAAAGAGCAGCGGACTCAACGGGCACCCTTGCCTAAGACCTCTTTCTGTCCAGAAAACCTCCCCTTTTTTCCCCCCTATCTTCACCCTAATCCTGGTTTCAGTAAAAATTTCCTTTATTCTCTTCACTAACCCTTCCTCTATTCCCTTCTCTTTCATTGCCTGCCATAGAACTTTTCTATTCACTGAGTCAAAAGCTGCTTTAAAATCTACGAACAAGGCTACTAATTTCCCTTTTTTTCTCCCTAAGTTTCTGTTAACCAAGTAGTTGAGTACGTAAATGTTATCTATTGTTCCCATCCCTTTTCTAAATCCCGTCTGATTGTGTGGGATACTTTGTTTCTCTTCTATCTGACTCTCCAACCTTTTTCTTAGAATTTCCGTGTATATTTTATAACCCACTGGCATGAGGGTGATCCCTCTGTACTCTTCTACCTTCTTACCATCCCCTTTCTTGACAAGCGGTACCACCAGCCCTGTCCTCCACTCCTCCGGCCACCCTTCTCCTTTCCAGACCTTGTTGCAGATCTTCCACATCCCTTCCCTAGTCCCTTCTCCTCCATACTTTATCGCTTCGTTCTCCATACCATCCTCTCCTGTAGCCTTGCTTCTTTTTAGTCTACCTATCGCCTCATTCACTTCTTCTCTTGTTATTTCGTTCACTTCCTCCCTTTCTCCCTGGACTGTCTTTCTATTTTCCCCTTCGATCCTATTTTGTTCTCCCCCTAGCAGACCCTTAAAATAATCCGTCCATTCATCCATTTCTATTTCTTCATTCACGCCCCTCCTTCCTCCTCTTTCCCTGTTTATCACATCCCAAACCCTACCTTCTTTGATTGCTTTTTCTACTTCTTCCTTGTATTTCTCCTTTCCTTTTTGCTTTTTCCCTTCCAGCATCCTCTCATGTTCTCTTTTTCTCATGTTGTACTCCGCCTTCTCTATTTCTCCTTTCCTCCATTTTCTTACAGACTCTTTCATTCTCTCCTTACTCTCCCTGCATTCCTCATCCCACCAGCCTCTCTTTCCCTTTTCTCTTCCTTCTTTCGCACCTATCTCATCCCTTACCTTCTCAATCGACCCTTTCAACCTCTCAATCAACACGTCTACTTCCTCCTCCTTCTCATATCTAACATTCTCCTTTTCCATTTTTTGTTCAAACACTTTTAATTTATCTACCCCCCAGTCTCCCATTTTCGCGTTCCTTTCCCCCCCTCTTTCCTTTCTCCCTCTACCGCGCTTGTGGACGCCACCTTTCAGTGTCGCTATTACTGGGAAGTGCTCGGACCCTATCTCATTCCCCACCTTCATACTGCATATCATATTCCTCATTCTTTCTTCCGCCAGGATGTAGTCTATAACCGTCTCTCCCTTACCTACAAATGTGATCTCTCCCTTCTCATCTCCTTTCATATTGCCATTACATATGAACCATCCTGTTTCTCCTATTACTTCTAGTAACCTCCTCCCCTCCCTGTCTATCTCCCTATGTTTGGAGCTCCTTATATAGGCCTCCTCTTCTTCATCCCAAGTCCCTCCCCCTTGCTCGCCAGTCCAAGCATTCAAGTCACCTCCTATCAAAACCAACTCTTCCTTCTTTTCCTCCATCCACCTCCTTATTTCTTTCCAACCTTCCTCTTCCCCTCTTCTTCTATATACACAAACCACCGCTATTTTGACTTTTCCAATTACAATCCTTCTTACCATTGTTCCATCCTTTTCCTCTCTATCCTCCTCTGTTCTCCCTTTTACTGCCAGTTCTTTTCTCACCCCCGAGACCATGCCGCCCATCCTTCTACCTTTAACGTGTTCCTTTCTCGATTCTTTCATTGTCCACACATACCCTTTAGGTAGCATCCTTTTCATCCCCTTCCAATCCTTCTCATCTGCCCATGTTTCACTCATCATAATCACATCCCATTTTTCTAACTCCCGCCAAAATCCTTCATTCTTGTTCTTCAAGCCTGACACATTCCAGAAAGCTATTTTTACGTTTTTCCCATCCCTTCCCTCTCCTCCTTACTTTTCTTCCGCCTTGCTTTTTGGAAACCCCTCTGTTTGCTCGCTAACATCTTTTGTATCTTCCTTTTTTCTACCTTTCTCAACTCTTTTTTCCTTCTTCCTTATTTCTTCTGATTCCTCGTCCCAGAACCATTCCTCTCCATTTATCCATAATCTGTCTCTCCCTATCCATACCATGTGCCCCTTTTTCCTCTCTATCCATGCCCTCTGGTCTATTTGCCATCTCCTTTTCCTCTCCCTCCATGTCAGATCCTCTTCAATTCTTTCCCTTCTTCCTTTCAATAATTTTTTGTTCTCCATAATTTTCTTTTTCTCCTCCTCACTCCCTACTTTTACTACAAACATTCCTTCCTTTCCTTCCTTCGTCCCTCCTATCCTCTTAACTCCTTCTACCCTTACCTGCACTCCAATATTTCTCAGAAGATTTATGATTTCCGCCTCCCCTGTTTCACTCTCCATTGTCAATCCCTTAATAATTATGTTATTTTTTCTCTTTGCCTTTTCTTCCCCTTCCAATCTCCTTTCAATGTCACTCAGTCTCTTCTTCAATCTTTCATTCTCATTTTGCACGTTCTTATTACTCCCTATGTCTATTTCCGCACCCTCTGTTTTTTTCCCCATATGTTCATTCCTCAATTCTAAGTTGTTCACCCGTTCTTCCAGCTGTTTTATCTCAATATTTCTCCTTTCGTCATCCTCCTTCTGTCTATTCTCTATGCTCTCTAGCTTACGCCATACCTTATCCTTCTCCTCTTTCCAGATTTTATCCCACTCCTCCCACTTTTCTCTTACTTTCCTTACTTCCCCCCTTACAGCATTTCCCTGCCTATTCATGTCTTCCAAACTTCTCCTTGTTTCCTCTCTAAACCCTTTTATGAGAGCCTCTAATTTTTCAAACATCCCTCCGTCCCCCCTATCTCTATCTGGTGTTTTCCGTTTAGTGAGTTTATTCCTGCCTTTCTTGTTTCCTTATCCGTTTCTAACTCATCGTCCCCTTCCTCTCTTTTTCTTTTGTCTTCCCCCTCACTACTGGTCACGTTTCCTTTTTTTCGCCATTCGTCTAAACTTCGATTCGAGCCCGCGCTGCCTAGCTTGTTCAGGCGTTGTAGGTTAGAGGGCCTCCCGCCTTTATGGGCCGTACCTGAATCCCTTCTCTCTGCCATCCCCACCCTAGTCGGCGTCTTAAACGTCTCTTGACCGCTCAGTGCTCCCAATCTTGCTCCCCAACCGCACTGCGCATGCGTCGCGCCGAATTTCTGATTGGCTGCATAGCGCGCGCTTATTTCAAATGTTTAAAATATGCAAATTAATTGTTTTAAACAAATAATAATTAGAAAATGCATTAAAACACATTTTTCATTGCAAAATATACTTTCACAGTCATAAATATAATAATTATTTTATTTCACTGCTGAAAACGCATTATTCCTTCGGACATCGAAGAAAGGTTTCTTCAGTGAAATCAAATCATTATTATATCTATGACTGAGAAAGTTTATTTTCCAATGAAAAATGTATTTTCATGCGTTTTCTAATTATTATTTTTTTACAATTAATTTGCATATTTTAAACATTTTAAATAAGCGCGCGCTATGCAGCCAATCAGAAATTCAGCGCGACGCATGCGCAGTGCGGTTGGGGAGCAAGATTGGGAGCACTGTGACCGCTACCGCTACCGCTACTGTCCCCCTTCACTCCACTAACCGAGCTCGCAACCTCGTCAGCAATTGCCTCATCTCCCGCCTGACCTCTGGCGCCCGTTTGCGGACTTCTTACCGTCGAGCAAATTGAACAAATGCAATGGAAAAATATACGGAAAGTACTCTGCGGTGACTGAAATTTGTAAGAGACGTCGAATACGTCACCAAATACAAGGGAAGAATTTACGCAAAGCACTTTGCGGATCTTTTGTCTGACAAAAATGGTTCGAGCCGCTTCCTGTTATAAAATCAAAGTTTCGCATGTGCTGTACGTAAAGTCTCAAGTTGTAAATGTGTCGAGTCGAGCAAAGATATCCAAGCGAAGAAATCCGCAAGCGACATCGGCTAAATTCGACACGCAGACGATCGTTCTGAATAGTGATATGACGATATACTAATATTCATAGTACTTGTAACTATAATATTTTTTCTTCATTTTAACAGCGAGTATTAAGCTTGCTTTTAATTAACAGCAAAATATTTTTTACAACATGAAATGCGTATATGCAGTAAATTTACTTATGCTAAAAATTACTTATAAAATTAAGTGCGGCTCTTTACAGCGAAACACTCTGCAAGCGACTTTGCGTATTTCTTAGCTGGGATTTAATTTCAGAAAAATCCGCAAGTACATTTTTCATTAGAAATTGTTTAAATAATCAATTTTTTATTGCAAAATCAGGAAGAACAAATGCGTTTTACCAAAAAGGGATACTTTCATTAATGAAAATGTGTCCCTATACTAAAGTTGTTTGCGCAAATGGTTTTTCTTGAATATCTCCGTCCAACTCGGAGAGCACCTACATAACTTTTTAGTTTGGACGGCAGTTTAATATACTTGATGAACTTTATCAAGTGTTTAGCTGATGCAAGAAAGAAATTTTTAGCGTCCTTTTTGAAGTACAATTGATTTTTTTCCGACTCGACTTTTGAGTGTACATTAGATTTGAAGATTTTCAGATATTTCAGAAGATTTCAAGCGATTTAAAAGATTTTACGACTATGTACGCCATTTCCAATTTTATAATAAAAAAGAGAAAAAACTATATTAGAACTTGCAATTCTTAAAATTATGATTTCTTCTGAAATATTTAGTTTGCACATTATAATGATGGCGTTCTGAAGTTTCAACTTATAAGAAAGAAGTTAATCTACATGAAAATAATTCTATTTGATTCATAATTCAATAATTCCGAGAATAAGTCGTGTTTACTATCATTTTTACTTATAAATAATAAGTTATGATAATTATGGTAATTACATGCTAATTAGGGGAAAATTCTTTGAATAGGGAACTTTTAGGGGTCAAAAATAGTAAAAGCAGAATTTTTGGAAAAATAGGGGACAGTAGGGTGGACCAAATGTATACCTGTAAAAATTCGTGTTTGGTTTTTAGTGATCGATCCCCGCAATTTTTTCGTTCTCTGGAAAAAGAAATTACCCCTTTTTGTTTTATTTTTTAAATTAATATGGGATTTTAAATTGGGAAAGCTCGGTTTTCGAAAAAAAGAATACTTGTTATTAACTTTTTGTAAATTAAAGTTTAGACACCTCTTAAGGAATGTTCAAGGAATAATTTCCATGCAATACATTTTTATTTTGACCCCCCTCCCCCTCCAACGCCATGTATTATGCCCAGAAAATGCCCTAAAATGCAAAATAACAGTTTTATGTAAAAATAATGCTAAAGACGGTATTTTTTAGAATTTGTTAAGCATGAATTATTTTTATTCAACAAATTACAAGTTTCCAAGTATTACATTTTCATAATTTATGACGGAATGTCTTAGATTCATCTGAATTTGGACCTAACCAAGTTTTCGTAAATTCTTGAAGTTTTAAGACCCCCTGAGTCAGAAAAAATAGTTTCTACGCAAATGTCTGTCTGTTGTCTGACGACGCGATAACTTTCGAAGGAATTTTCCAATTCCAAGAGTTATATTTCTTTTTTAACATATTTTCTAATTATTAAAACAATTTTTCTCTTATAAATAGTGAACAATTATGATTAATTACCATTCGAATTTCAAATTTGGATACAATCTTACATTTGCCTGTTCATTTTATTGCATTATAAAATGTATTTGCTGCTTATAACAAATAAGTTAACCCAAATATTATATGGGCAATACATTTTTCAATTTCTGAGAACTCTACCAAAGTTACCAAAGTTTTTTATTACTCAAGACTGCATTAGACCCATGTATTATATATTACAAATTTTATTTTATTAATCTGTCCAATTATTGTAAGGACAACACACTTTTTTTAGATTATATTACAAATTTTATTAATTTTTCCAATTATTGTAAGAGCAACATACATTTTTAATTTTGGGCAAACATTACCAAACACATTTAAGACTGTACTAAACTAAATTTGAAATAATTTCCTTATTTAAACTACATTCTTACACTGCGTTCCTGAAAAATATTTGTTTGTAACTGTCTTTCCCAGAATAAAAATGAACCACCGATCAGGGCCACCATTGTGCGCCGAAAAGTTTGGTTGAATTAAAAATGATTTGAATTATTTATTCTGACCCTAAAGCCAAAATAACCATCCAATATTATAAACGATTATGGGTAGTTATTTTTTCAGATCGATTTCATTGAGATAGGAAAATACTGATTAATAAGCGACATAGTGTAAGAGATTCAATAAAACTAGAATTTTTTTCATCTTACCTATGAAAAGAGCAAGTGATTTTAATTGTTTAAATAATTGCAAAGAGTCTTTCATTTAAAAAAAAACATCACTCTTAACTTCATTAACTGCGCCATTAATTTCAAAAAATAATAACTTGAGTGAATTATTTTTTTTACAGGTGGATGGATTATTTTGAAAATAATATTGTGTACAAAATTAGATAGCGCTACATGCGCATGTAATAATCTAATGGAAACGGCGATGGATTTAGAACTGTTCAGCTTTCCCTGATCAGAAATAAATTAAGTTCTACATAAATTGTTAAGAAAATAATATAACATACATTTTTTAAATTTATCAGCAAATAACACTCAATAACAGAAAGAAGAACATTTGTTGAATTAAAACAATATATTTTTGTTTTAATAGTAATATCTCCAATTATTAAATACTTCTAGAAATCCTATAATTAATTAACGTCGAATTGTTTAAAAAATTGAATGTTTAGTATAACATCATTCATTTATTGTGAGTTTGAATTATTTGAATTTTTCAAACATTTGAAAAGATTTAAATACTAAATTTTAGGGTAAAAAATTGCTGAACAATACTATTTTCAATGAAATATAAAAAGAATAACAAAAATGTTCGAAAAATTCTAACCTTCATTTTTCGATTACTTTCTATGTCCATGCCGTCACTCTCTAGATTTAACGATTCCATAACGTTTATTTTCAAAGGATTTCACATTTCACCTGCCGGATATTTTGATCCAAACGACTAAAAAAATTAATTTTTCATCTATAATTCTATAGATTCTGCCAAAGATATATTCTGCGTGCCATGGATCAGCTGTAGTCATGTTTACAATTCTTCCTCACAGTGCTTCCAATCTTGCTCCCCAACCACACTGCGCATGCCTCGCGTCGAATTACTGATTGCCGCATAGCGCGCGCTTATTTAAAATGTTTCAAATATGCAAATTAATTGTTTCAAAAAAATAATGATTAGAAAATGCATGGGGATACATTTTTCATCGCAAAATAAACTTTCGCAGTCACAGATGTAACAATAATTTGATTTCACTGCTGAAAACATATTATTCCTTCGGACATTGAAGAAAGATTTCAGGATTTTGGGGTCTTAGAGCCCGCAAAATATGTAAGTAGTTACACAAAGTGTATCTCGGAAACTAGTATCGATTAGCGAGGTATCGATTCAATATATCGATTGATCGATGTTGGTTCAAATTCAAATAAGCATTTAAAGTTGAACTAATAACTATAACTTAAAAATAAAGAATAGGCACATTTCAAAAGTAATACTTCTTATTTAATTCTCTCTGTCCTGAAATAATAGAAAGAATAAGAATTATGGATATAATTCGATATCAGGGAAATATGCTTATAAGCTACTACGCAATAAGAAATAGGTTAGATTCTTAGCATTCCTAAGGATGACTCATTGAGCTATTTTTAGTATCAGAACGTGCTTTTGGCAGTAAATCATAGTGTAAACATCCGGTCACAATTTGGACCTTGGACCAAAGTTGTTTAGAAGTGTCAATCAACGAATGAGTCATATTGCGTCTTGAATCTAATAGGCGGAGCCATGCGACCTAATTTCTGATTGGTAAAATGACTATTAAATTTCATGACGTCAGCGCATTGGTTGGCTGGAAAGGTAAAGTGGGAGATTACTCCGCCCGTTTATAAAAAGGCGCGCACAACGGAAGAACGCCAGATTTTGTATCTCCGAATCGCAAAAAACGTCGTATTGAAAAGTATTAAAATGTTAAAACATTTTGAATGCGATTCAATTCTATTTTCTGTTCCGAAAAAAAGATTTTAAAAGTATTAGTTCGTACTGGTTCGCATTACACTTCATCACGCTGAATGCGAAAGGGCAGTGTCGAATGATTCGCATTACAAAGCATTGGTTCGCATTAAACTTTAAGACGCCGAATGCGTTAAGAAATTATTTAAAAAAATCAAGCGGTTCCTGTTTATTGCAAAACTTCTTTAAAATAATTTAAAATAAATATATAAATATTAATAAATAAATAAACACTTCATAAACTATTGAATAAAATTTTAATCCATGGTTACGCATTCAAAAGTATTCCAATAACTTTTGGAATTTGCAAAATTTGAACCAATGCGACATTTCGCATTAAAAAGTTTTCAATTCACGCACAAAATTCTTCTCATTCGATCGCATTTAAAATCATTAAAACTAATGCGAACTTTCATATCAAAAAGTTTTCACTCAACCGAAACATTTCCATGATTAATTCGTATTGAAAAGTATTCAAACCAGTACGAACTCTCAAATTAAAAAGTTTTCACTCGATAAAAAATTTCGTCTCATTCTATCGCATTCAAAAGTATTTAAACATATGCGAACTTTCGTATTGAAAAGTTTTTACCTTGCTCAAAAAATGACCCAGCTAACCTGTTACCATCCTGAAAGGTTCCTGCATGATCACATGTTATCAGAGGAATTGTTACTTGTATGTCAGTCTCCTAGCAGGTAACGGCATAATCGCCGTAGTTTACTAGGGAGGCTTGTTTGCGACCGTTCCCTGTCAGACTAGTAACATGGTGGTAACAGCCGGCAGCGATCTTACTGGACAGAAAAACTTCGTGCGCATGCGCTAGGAATAGGCATTAATTGGCTCTGTGATTTCCCGCACAATTTAAAAGTGCAAACGTAAATAGCTTTTA
The DNA here is from genome assembly GCA_932178445.1 of Andricus quercusramuli. Lineage (NCBI taxonomy): Eukaryota > Metazoa > Arthropoda > Insecta > Hymenoptera > Cynipidae > Andricus > Andricus quercusramuli. The sequence goes on along the minus strand of CAKNXH010063620.1, from coordinate 102,562 downwards.
CCTTGATTTTGGAATATTTTGTTTATATTTTTGTATAATTTAAACATAATAATAATTATACTTATTTTGTATAGAAAGAATTTATTACAATATCAACATTTTACTTAGTTATTTAATTTTCATTTATACATATACATTTTGGGTCTAACCACTAATGTAATTTCTTTTTCGTAAGGGTTCTGTTTTTTTATAACAGATATGTTCACATATTATTTCACTTTTCTGGAACTTATTTATCGTTTAATTATGTCCCTTTCCAACATTTTTGCAAAAGTATTCATAATTATAATTCCGAAACTATATATATTTTGAGGTTAAGCTGTCATTGCACGTTGCGTTTCCAAACATCACTTTGTTACAAGCATGTGATTTCAATGGCGGGATAATGTTACCTGCTTCGCTTGTAATTTGTTACTACTTAGAGTGGGAAATATATTGTCACTGGGTGACCAGCAGGGAAGTCACCAGTGACTGGTTTTCTGAATCTTGTTACAATTATGTGACTATTCGGACTAGTCACTGTGTTAGCAGTATCATTCTTTCGCTTTTAAAACGATTCAAAGTAATGCGAACTCTCGATTTAAAAAGTTTTCATTTCGCTCTGAAATTTTCTCTCATTCGGTCGCATTAGAAAGTATTAAAACGCATTCAGGAATTTAATGTTATATATAAGAACTAAGAAGTATCGCATTTAAACGTTTTCGGCTAACCTCCAATGCGAAAATGACTCATAACAGACTTCACGGAAACAAATCGTGAATGCGAAACAATACTTTTGAATTTTACGTTTCTTGCAGGGTACTAAACCTGCGATACTCAATATTGCAAAATTAAGTCTTTTGGACTTAGAATTTTTCTGATCAAGCTTGGACTTAGGAAATTAATTTGAAACTAATGTAATACATAAACAATTCAAATAAGCTTATTTGTTAAACGTGAAGCTGGACGCTGCGTTATAAACAATTATAAACGATTGTGACTAAAGTGATTTGCTATTTTTGTTAACCACGAAACTAACGATTAGTGAAGTTGATACAGTAATGGTGAAGATTCATTATTAATAAAATGTGAACCATTAACTGTTAAATCTAGTGTTCTTTATTTCAAACAAATTCCTTTTAATGGTTTTCGTTTCAACGGATCAACGGCAACAACGATCCCGTTCTGATGAATTTACGAGAACATTTATTTTTTACTATTATTTTTTGTTTTTTAACATAAATAGCGGTTATATTCAATGCTCTCATACCTAAATAGCAATAAACATTAGGAATTAAAATTATTTTGTAGTTTCATATACAATATACTTCATGTTTTCCAGAATTTAATTGATCGATTATACATGAATTCTCTCAAACACTATTAAACGTTAGTTTCGAGCAAGTTTTAAGTAAAATTTCACATTTCCTAAAGATTATAATTTTTTGTATCTGCAAAACTAAGTACCTATGATACTCACCTGAAGATAAATAGTTAACATAGAAAAGTGAGTATTATATAAACAGTTCTATAACATCTTAACATCTATAACAGTTCGTTGATCAAACTTGGAGAATTAATACTGTAATTAAACTTAGTCCAATAGCCGTTATTAAATATCCTTGCTATCTCGCTTTTGGAATGAACAAAACTAAGCAGCTAAAACACTTTTATAAGAAACTAACTAGTTATGTAGGAAAGATACAGTCACTATTAAATATCACTGCTGTCACATAACTATTCGTCGTTGCTCAATTTCAAGCTTCTTCAGTCTGATCGATTTTATTTAATATTCTTTTTGACCTGTCGCTTTGAAAAAATTAAAAAAAAAACTGTCTTCATTATGACACGAAATGTAATAAAATTCTATGTCTAATAAATCCAAATTGAAGGCAAAATGTCAACTTTATAAAAAATATTGCAAAAGAAACTTCAAATTTCGATGTTTTCCAAAAAGTGAAATAACTCTGGAAATAATAAGATTTAAAAATATTCTTGCGCTTATTTTCACAGTAGTGGTCTAAATTATGAAGATAGTTTTAACATTTTTTCTCTTGATTCCACCCTAGGGCCACTAATACTTGTTGAAAGAATTTTCATAACAAACTTGTTTTCGTTGGCATTTTTAACTGAAAGAATCGACTTCGTGGATTTTACGATAAAAAAACACAGAAGTTTTGCGTTATGCTATGCACACCATAGCATGCGGTGAAAAAATTGAATTCTCGTAAATTCTCGAGAAAAAAAAATCGGCACCTTTAGTTTTTTTTTCGGCTAGAGGCAGCACTTCCTGACAGATATAATCGCGGAAAAGATATGCTTTTCCGATATGCACATTCAAAATATAAATAGATTCGACAAACTGAATTTTTGAAAATCTTGTTCTTGAAAAAGTATAAAAGTTGTTGTGCGAGAACATTGTGCAGTGTTTTATAAAAGTGAAATAGACAAGGTTTATTGATATGATCTATTTGAATACAAATTTTCGTGTTGTATACACTATATATTATCTGAGCTATAATACAAAATACAAAGTAACTTCGAATTAAACTTAACAAACACAGAATTAGGAATAATTCAGCACTTCCGCTTTACATTTCATTCATTATATTCATTGAATTGCATACATCGATCCTTAAATTCTATTTTTACATCTGAAAATTCTATTTCAGAATTTAAATCTACTTGTTCATAAAGTCCCTCACTTGCAGTCGCTGTTTCATTGAAGGTCTCCTCTTGGTCCACCAAATTGATAATGATTTCTTCTTTTTTTTCTTTCTGCTTCCTAGTTTTGCGATCTGCAGTTTTCTGAATTTTACGAACTTTCATATGAGTCTTTTTGTGCTTAGTGACACTAAAACGTCTAGCGAACCGTTTGTGGCATATATCACATTCGAAAGGTTTTTCTCCAGTGTGAGTACGTAAGTGGGTTTTTAAATAAAATGAGTAAATAAATCCCATGCCACAGATTTTGCACACGTAGCGCGTTCTCTCCATATGTATCTTTTTATGCTCCTTTAAGTACGTCGACTTCGCAAAGTATTTTTCGCAAACATCACAAGGAAAACATTTTTTGTTTTGATGCACAAGCATATGCGACTTTAAAACATCCTTTCTCCTGAAGGCCATGTTGCAAACTTCACATACGTGTTTTTTATCTGCTGTGTGCTTCAACATATGCATGTTCAAGTAGTAGTCTTTCGGAAAAGCCATTGAACAAATAGAACACTTGTAAGGCCTACCACCTTCCATATGAGCCTGTACGTGCGACTTTAAACTCTGCCAGTATTTTAATTCTTTCTTACAAATATCGCACTCATAAGGCTTTTTTGAAGTATGCACACGCATATGATTCTTAAGCAAAGATACTGTTTTACATCTTTTTCCACAATTCGTACATTTATAGTAGTGCTTATTCTTATGATGAAATTTAAGAGAAGACATCGTTTTATAAGATCTGCCGCACAAATTACAATCAAAAGATTCATTCTTTGATTTAATAAGCTTATTTAACGTTGATTCATTATGTTTACTTCGTGGTGATTTTTTCTGTGATTGGTTTGACACATGAATCTGTAAGTCGCAGGATTTGGAAGTTACATTTGCACTTTTCAGATGGGGCATTATGAGATTATTTTTAGTGTTGGCACCTATGTGGTACCTCAGACTTTCGGCGGTTTCGAATTCCTCTTGACACTGGTAACACCGGTGAATACTTTCAAGTTTTATGGTAGGCATTTCTACAGAATCTATTTCATATTCTGGAAGCTCGTGGATGTCTCCATTAATCAGATTCATCAGCTTATTTTCTGCTTCTGTAAGGTAGCTTTCTTCTCCTGAATCATATTCAGGAAACTCAGATTTTATTGTGAAATCTTCTTCTAGGTCCCCTGATGAAATCTGCAAATAAAAATTAAATTTTATAATGGCGAAAAGGTACATGAAAAGTTATTAACTTCAGTTATTTAAATAAAAGTAACAAAACCGATTTTGTTACTTTTACACAAATAAATGAAGAGACGGACATAGCGTAAGATACAAATTTCAAAAAAGGAATGACCCTGGGATTCTATCCTTTGTCTTTTTAAGTGAAAAATCACTATGTGAAATTTAGCCCCAATAAAAAAAATTCTGATTAATATTGCCGAAATTAACCGGAAAACCCGAAGAAACGTTTTTCTTGATTGACGTCATGATTATTGATTGTATTGAAAAAGTGTTTTAAGAAAAGTTCTGGATCTCCACTAAATACATATTTTTTGTTGTATACATTTTTTTAAAAACTGTTCTCGATAAAAATAGAAAAAAGGATGAAAAAGATTGAACTTTTCTTTGTTGATATTTTTCAAAATATTAATATAAAAATGATATTACAAAGAATTTAAAAAAGTGCAAACATTTTTATGGGAAGCTACAACTAAATTTAATAAATCACGAAACAAATTACAGGAAAATACCATTATTTAGACGAATGTTGTACACTTTCGTGCTTTGTTGCAAGCTCTGTTTTATATTGTTGACATAGGATAGCAAATATTTAAATGCAATAATCTCTATAGTACTTGAAAAAAGTATAATTTCAATTGATGTACATTATTATAATTTCTAATATGCACTGATGTCTGAAACATACGTATTTTCATAGTCTTGTTTTTATAATTTAATTTCCATGTCTAATTTAGGCGAACGTTTTGTTAATGAACATTTTATTGCATTTAGTGCCGCTTTTTCAAAAATTTAATTTTCTATTTTTAATGTTACTTTTCACGAGTAAAACAAAAACTACGCGTCCTATCAAAAAAGAGTTGAAGGCAAATTTGTGGATATAATTTAGGCTAACAATTTTGTTGATTAACATTTTATTGTATCTTGTGTCGTTTATCCAAACGAACTTCTTTTTTTTTTTATTTAGTTTTTACGATTAAACATGGAATTTGAAGAAATCCGCGATAGTAAATTTTCACATAAAACTAACCTGTTATTAATAACATGAAAATTTTACATAAGGCAGTAGCTGAAAGATAAGACGTGCAGATCATTTCCGCCGGTAATGTACACAAAATTATTAATCAATCCAAATTTGAAAAAAGGTTTTTGACTATTAATTCAGTCTAAACTAAGTTTGTTATTGTGGTAAAAAAATTATTAAGATGTAATAGTAAAACAAGCAACAGGTAATATGCTTCCCGCGCTTATTAAAATCACTAGAACGTAAGTTCATCAACTTCTATCATTCTGAATTTGAAAAATAAACAGAAAAGCACTAAATAATCATTAAAACTTCAAAAATAAATGTCAATACGAATTTCTAGGCTCTTTTTCAAAATTCTAGGACTTTTTGAGGGTTTCCAGGTTCTGTAGGAACCCTGAAAAATACAACAAAATACGAAAGAAAAAAAGTACCAAATTCGTCCAGTTAATAGACAGTTCTAATTTTCTGTAATTTTTATGGTAATTTATAGTATTTATTTGCATTTTTTGTAAAAATAGTTGTAGTTTTTCGTACTTATTTTTAACAAATTTCCCAGCATGGATTGAAAAAATTGGATGTTTTATTAAATTCAGTGAAATTTTGAATAACGAATAACATATGTATCAGAAAATTGTTTTTACTTTTTTTCACCCATTTTGTTTGTTTTTCAAGAAGGGTTTTTTCGATTTAAAAAATCAATACGACAAAATAGATGAACTTTATAAAAATTTACAACTCATACTTAAAATTTTTTTCAATAAAACTCGATAAAACCGATAAAACCAATACTTTTGAAGTAAATCAAGAAAAATGTGTATTCCGGGCAATTTTTGTCAAATTTACCAAACAATTTTTTTCATTGAGAACAAATTTTACACAGTTGCTTTTTATGTAAAAATGAAAAGAATAAGACCGTAGCGGCTTTTCTTTTTCTGAAACCTGTTCTTTGGCTGCAATGAAGAGGTTATGTATGCTAATTTTTGATAATGATTCGAATATTACATTAACATGATAACGTTTCAAAATAAGAATAAAATATTAAACTGACAGTTTTATTTTGAAATTCAGGAACTTTTAAAAGTAAATAAATAAATAATGTTTTCAAAAACTAACCTTCATCTTTGTGTTGATATCATTGATATTCATTTTGTATCACTTTTGAGTTTTTTTGACTATTTAACGAATATGTTGTGAGGAAGGATTCACATTTCAGAGAAATCCCACAAAATGTTTATCCTTTATTCCAGTTAAATGTTCTGCAAAATCTGCGAAATAAACAAATGATTGCGGCGATTACGGTCAAATAAACGCATATTGTGTATTGTTGTGACGTCACGTTCATAAGGTACAATTCACAGTCGGTAAGGTTAAATTCTTCTCTGTTGCAGCCCGATATAAAGTTGTGCCAAAAATCAGACCTCTGAAAAAATATGATATTTTAAATAAAAAACATTATTCAAACCAAATTTTTTCCAACTTACAAACAACAATTATTTTAACTACTGTTTCCAAATTTAGAGAGTAGAAATTTCCCGAGTGAGCCTACGATTTTTTACGTTGAAAGGAAAATTATAAATAAATATTGGAAAATAATCTACTCATTAGTCACGTTATGAACATTTTTGAGAAAAATGCATTTGTTTATTTACAATGTGCGACTGAAAATTTCTGCATCGTTTGATTATTAAATTAGTCTTTTGTAAACTATTTATGAAAAATTGATGAAAATTTTCGGGGATGGTGAAAAATGAATGCAAATAACATTCTCATAATCGTGCTATTTGTTATTGTTGCTAATTTAAATAATTTTTTAATAAAAAAATGTCGATATTGCCCTGTTCTACTCACGGAATTTGAAAATTTTTTCAAGTAGAGGTAAGTCTGAACGCTTAAGGTTCAGAAACCGTTTCAACTTTTTCGTGCTCACTCTTTGAAGTAATGATAAATAATAATTATTGTTAAGCCCCGCGATAATCACTCAGTGGTCGTAAATATTAATTTACTTTCCATAATCGCTCACAGGTTGTATTTCTTAACTAATTTCAAAGTATTTTTTGTTACAAATGCTCAGCATTACATTTTTAAGAGAATTGTGGTTGTCAATTTTATCATTTTTGTCACAGAGCAACAATGTATAAACAAATGAAGTGACAAAACTGGCCATTTCAGCTTTGTAAATTTTCGTCTCATGAAAAAATACAGAAAGAAACTTACCATCAGCTGGAAATATTGCATCTGCACTTATAGAGCAGAAAGAATTCTAATAATATTTAACTTAATCATGATAAACAATTTCTACAAATACATTCTTACTACTATTTTTTCTCATAGAAGAAATGGTTTCATGCTAGTTGCTAAGATTTTTCATATGAGTCATAATTTATAACAAAAAATTAGTATAAGTTAACATTTACTATACGATTCTCCTAAAACTTAATGAAAAATAAAATGTTTTCGGCAAGAGTTTTTTCTCATAAAGCATATAAAGGAGTTTTAATTATAAAAGTTGTAAATTACTGACTTGCTTATTTATTTATTATCACCAATATTAATTAACTATGGACAAATCTTGTAGCAAGAAATAGCCTTTTTCTATACGATCAAACGGCAGATTGTGACATTTTTTAATCAAAATTGTTATTAACAATTAAGCAAATTGTTATTCAGTGTCTCATATCCAATTTTTGAATCAGTGTTAGTTTATTTTCGGATAATTTTGGTGGAAAAAACGTCCCATTTGTATGAAAAAATCCTAAATCTTAGTTTATGTTTAAAAAAATGTTCATAACAATTACGTAAATTATTTAAAAAATAATTTCGTTGTAATTAATTGTTTAATTAGCGCAAGAAATATAATTCCAATAATAATTGATTTAAAAAAACATTTTATACGAGAAAGGACCATTTCGGAGATTTGTTTAGATAAATTTAATCTGTTTAAATTTGTCTGAATAAATTGTTATGAAAAATCTATATTATTTATGTTTTATGAAGCTTGAATTATATAAATGCCTTTGAAGACAATTGTGAACCACTTTAAGTCAAAAAAATAAATTTAGTTATGAGACAATCTCATTTATTGAGAATTTTTTTATCAAAATGTTTATAAAAACAGTGAATGTTAAATTATGCTAATTTTTCGTTATAAATTATGACTGTTATGAAAAATCTTAGCAACTAGCATGAAACTATTTTTTCTAGGAGAAAAAAACTAGTAAGACATTGTTTATACACATTTTTTATGATGATTAAATTGAATATTATTAGAATCATTTCAATTCTATAAGTGCAGATGAAATAATTCCAGCTAATAGTAAGTTTCTTTCTGTATTTTTTCTTGAGATAAAAATTCACATAGCTGAAATCGAAATGGTCAATTTCGTCACATTATTTGTGTATGAATTATTGCTCTGTTACAAAAATTAAAAAATCGGAAATCACGCTTCACTTAAAAATCTAATGCTGAAAATTTGTAAAAAAAAGACTATGAACAGTAAATTCCTATTTCAGACCATTCTGGAGCGGTTACCGTTACCGCAGCACGCGGCGCGCGATGATAAACAATATTATTTATCATTAACCCAAAGTGCGAGCACAAAAAAGTTCAAACGGTTTACTACTTGAAAAAAATGTCAAATTCCGTGTGTAGAACAGGGCAAAATCGACATTTGTTTATTAAAAGATGATACAAATTAACAACAATAACAAATAACACAATTATAAGAATATTATTGTTAATTAAGTTAATTTTCACCATCCCCTAGAATTGTCATCAATTTTTCATAAGTAGTTTACTAAAGAATAATTTGTTAATCAAAAGATGCAGAAATGTTTAATCGCACATTGTAAATAAACAAATGCATTTTTCTCAAAAATTTGTATAACGTGACTTAATACTAATGAGTAGATTATTTTCCGATAGTTAGTTTAAATTTACCTATCAACGTCAAAAATTGTAGGCTCACTTGGGAAATTTCTACTCAAAAGTAAATTTTTCTATGGCTGCAATCGGCAAAACAATTTTTTTGTAAAGAAAAAATTGTTGAACAAGTAACTATGTTAATAGATTATTCACCTATTTTCTACATTGGAAACAATAGAGTTGTAGGAAATATTTTCCTCACAAAGTTCAACCATTTTTTTTTAAATTGGTAAGAAGCGACAGTAAGAAAAAATTAAATTACCAAAACTATTGTTGAAATAATTATTTTGCGTAAGTTTTAAACCTTTTTCGTAAAAAATTGGTCCTTTTTCATCGAAAATAGTTGTTAATATCATTTTAATTCTTAAAATCGTAGAAAACTTTTTTCCCAGAGACCTGATTTTTGGCACAAGCACCTTAATTTCAATATTTCGAAGATTTCTACGTATACTTTTCTACGCAATTGAAAAAAATGATGGGATATATTTAGATTTGATCGGATCTATTCGGATCTTTGAATTGATTAAATTGATATCCTCTCTACAAGTTTTATCTTCTCTCGCACAAGTGGATTATGATATTACCTGAAAGTTAGACAGTTGCGAATTTTCTTTTGAATCTTCCCTGGGTTTTATTGAATTTTGTTTCTCTCTCCTCTCTTACCCTTGACTACGAAAGTCCAAACAACTTCATGTCGTTCTGACAAATAATAATATACTAAGAATGTATGCAGTTCTGAATTTCACCAATTTAATTCACTGCCTGTTCAGGTTCAATTTTGACATCTTCGAAATCTATTTCACAGCTTGAATCTAACGTATCAGCAAGTTACTTTTTTAGTTACTAAAATTGAGTTTTCACTTTCAGTCATTTTTTCAGAACTCTCCTGTTGAGTTTCCAATCTATTATCTGTCTCAAAAGTAATTTGCTGCAAATCTATGTTGTCATCTTGAAACTTTAACAGCTTTTTAACGGCCCTATGAGCTCTCATTTTATGAGTCCTTGGATGTTAAACTTGCTTTTAGTAATAACGGCTTTGCGACAGGTGCCACATAAATAGGGCTTTTCTCCTGTATATATCCTTTTATGAATAGTTAGATCAGAATATTTCGCAAAAACTTTGAAGCAAACGTAACAAACAAACGGGTTTTCCCATTTATATACATTTTCATTAAAGTTTATTTTTTTGTGACTCGTTAGAATGCACTTTCGCGTAAAATCTTTGAAACAAATATCATAAACAAAAGATATCACGTTATGATGTCTCCACTTGTTCGATGTAAAATCCTGCTTTCTCGAGAATTCTTTTTTGCAAACTTCACATTTGAATAAGAGTTTATTAGGTCTTAAGTCGATTCGCATATGTGACTTCAAATTCGGGAGTTTTAACATGCTTTTGTCAAAAGAAAATCAGTTTCATATGAGCGAAAATGTGCAATTCTATATTGAAATGGGTTGCAAATTTCTTTTTACAAATATCACACTCGCAACTATTTAATTTCTAGTGCGTGATCAAGTCGTGAGTTGACAGCAGGCATGCAGTTAGAAAAAACGGTTGCACATTTTACATTTGTGAAAATTTTCAGCATCTACTATAGGTAATGTTGAAGTGTAGGCGTCTTTTTTCGAAAGGTCACTATTGTCGTTATTGAAGAGATCTTTGAGCTTATTTTCTTCTTCTCTGAAATTGTTTTCGTCAAGTAGTTCATGCTCTCGAGATTCAGATTTAATTGTGAGTTCTTCTAGGTTCGCTGATAAAAAACTAAAAGGAAAAAATTAATTTTAGAGTTATCAAAAGGTACGGAAATTACGTTTATTAAATTCACACATATAAATGCAGAGCACGCTGAGCCGCAAACCATCTTCAACCTCAAAGTTTTTAAACTCAATGTTTCTTTACAGAAAGGATCTTCCGGATAATTTATGATTAGTTTAAAGGGAAATTTTAAATCTGGGAAAAAGTGTATTCTCACATTTTACTGATTTCAAAAAGGTTTCGACACTTTTTTTGCAAATAACATTAAGATCGTTTAAAAAATATCTAAAAGTAATAAGTAATAAAGGAAAGCTAAGTGCAAAACGCTTTAATAACCTTAGTGATAAGAGACCATTTTCTGCTATATACTGGGTGTTCTTTTAAAACTTGAGACATCGAAATATCTCAGAAAATACGCATCATATGAAAAAAATATCCGTAATAAAAACTTTTTATTATAGAGAGGGAAAAGCGACTTTTTAAACATTTACCCCACCCAACCCCCACAAGGAGGCAGGAGTGGGGGTAACTTTGTAATTTCAAATGGGAACCCCAATTTTTTATCACAGATTCAAATTCTCCTTTATGAAATACGTAAGTTTTATTCGGACATTTTTTTTCGATTCGCGAAAAAAACTACCCCCTCCGCCTCCTGGGGGGTGGGGTACATTTTTTCAAACACGCTTTTCCCCCTCGAAAAAAAAAGTTTCATTACGGATATTTTTTTTCATACGATGCGTATTTTTCGAGACATTTCAATGTCTCCAGTTAAAAAAAAACACCGAGTATAAAAACCTCCATAACAAGCACAGTTTATAAGTTACACACTTATTTTATAATAGTTTCTGACTCAGTTTTTAATGTGGAATAACACTTCCTAGATAATAATTAAAAATTTGTAAAACAAACAACTGAACATTACTTATTTTCAAAAGGGCTCGATACTTGTTTTTGAGAAAAATACTATCCAAAAGTAATAAGCAATAAAGAAATTCCGAGTGTAAAAGTGCTTTGATAACCTTAATGGAAGAAAAAACCGCTTTCTGTTATATAAAAACCTCCATAACACGCACAGCTTACCACTTACGGGAAAAACTCCCTACAGTGGATAATGATTGATTAAAAATATTAATGTATGTAAAAAAATTATTTTAATTTAATCAATAGTTAATACACGATGTGTAAATAAATTAAATTTGAAATTAATTATTTTACGCGTATTTGCTCTGCGAATTAATAATTATCCACTGTAGGTTGCATTATCCACTGTATAGAGGTTTCTCCTATCCAATTCTTTTACAGTACTTTTTTCTCAGTTTTTAATGTCGAATAACACTTAGCAAACAATAATTTGAAATATTTTCATAAATTTCCATTTTACTCATTTCAAATAAGGTTAGATGAAGGGTAGAAATGCAAAAGGAGTCAAGCGCCAAATTTTCGAAATCGGGTTTATTAGCTCAAAAAATCAGATAAATTCTATTACACATGCCTGCCAAAGGATTTTTTTGGGGCATCATTTTTCAAAATTTGTGTTCTTGTGTTCACAGTCCGAGAAGCTTTTCTAACCACAAAGTAAAAAATCAAATTTCATTTTTCTCGACACTGGCTAATTATTTTTAATTAGGGGAGAGTGGGGAGTTGTGGGCCGTGGGGAGTCGTGGGCCACCTCAATCTACGCCAATTTGTGGGTGGTAGGATTGCTTTAAACAACTACCAAAAGACTCTCTTTGTATGAGCTCACTTTTGTGAACTCGACCCATAGTCTCAACAGGCGTAGTTAGTATTTTGACATTGTTGACTGAAGAAATCAAAATAAAAGTTTGTGTACAACTCAAGTTGTTGATATTTGAAGTACCGTTGTGCAACATATTTCAAAGGTAAGTTAGTGCAAAATATTCCTTGAGCAGTTGGCTTTAAATTCAATCTAACAATTTCGGTAAAACATTCATTGTGTGTATGGCAATTCGGTCATTTCGTAAATGTCGGCTGTGGGGAGTTGTGGTCCACCGTTAGTGGGGAGTCGTGGGCCAAACGTTCTTAATGCGTATTTCAATTTTTTAAGTGAACTTTCTTTTCTCTTGTTCTGCAAAGTGATATTAGAGTGAATTTAGAATGTCAATTGTGTTGAAACAATGAATGTCAATCGGAACAACACAGTTCACTGCAACATGTGTGATCATGCGGCGCACTTGAAATGTGCCAACATGAGGACCGGATATTACACGTGCATACATTGTGAATCAGAATAATTTTTTGTTAATCTTTTTGAAATCAGTAATTTTTATTTACTGCAACTTTAATAAACATAAACTACTGGAATATGCCATTTTCTTTTATTTTTTGTCATGGCCCACAACTCCCCACCAAAATCACAAATATCGATTTTTATAAGATTTACGTCATCCTAAATATTTCTCGCGCATGAACGAACTTTATTAATTGTGGTCTCCAGTTGATGTATTGAGAAGTTTACTACAAACACCAGTTCATACATTAACAATTTATCGATGTTCAGAGAAGTTATGTCTTGAAAACAAAGCGTGGCCCACAACTCCCCACTCTCCCCTACTATTGGGTCCCTTCCGTTCAGCACTGAATAACCTAAAATTCAATTCCTCATTTTTTGGAAATATGAAAAATCATTACTGCTGTCGTTATTATTTTGAAGTTAAAATGTCAGTTTTACACCATTTCGAAGTCATGATTGGATTTTCAAATTTCGCGAAACTGTCTAACTAACCTCGAAACGTGACCTGTTTCATTTAATTTCTCGAAACCGGATAGCTTTTTGTGAGCTAACTTTTTTTAGTTCGATAGAGCATGAAAGTATCTCGAAAGCACTTCCTTATTTTTTTCTTAAATGGTCCCGCTGAATTTACAACATGTTTTTAGTCTCTCCTGAAAAAAGTGAAAAATGGCGCTTGACTCCTTTTGCATTTCTACCCTTCAGATACTTTATTTTCGTTTTGAGTGGAAAATATCGATGCGAAGTAGTAAATATGTATTTGCTATACGGATATATTTTAAGGCATCAAATAAATTTGATTGCTCAGAAAGGAGGACTTACATATTTTCACAACAACAACAAAACTGACACTTGTTTCATCAATAAGATGTTTATGTCTACTGTCTTATATCGAAAGTCTTATTTCCAGAAAATCATAGAGACCATTAAAAAGTCAATCAATATCACTTGTTGCAACGAACAACTTTTCAAGTTGATATATTTTAAATATTAAATAAGTTTTCTTTATATAAACAAAGTAAGCATTTTTAAAATTTTATAAATTTATTGCTATTGATAGGTCATGAAAAGTCATGAAAGATTCGATAATGCATTATTGAAAGCGACTTGAAAATGCGAAAAATTACATCAAATACAACACTTATTATATTTTCAAACTAAAAAAATTCCTCATATGAAAAAGTTAAATAATTTTGTTTACAAATTAAAAAAACGGTATTGGTAGGTCATGTATGGTCAATAGGTCAATCGACGCTTCTTCAAGATGCGAACAAATACATCACATATAGTATTATTGTATTTCGAATATGAAAAAAGTTTTTTCTTCCTTAAATCTCTAAACGCAAAAAAAAAAATACTTTTAATTGGCCAATCTAATACCTCAAAATCTTATCAGACTCAGACTTTTCAAGATATATACATGGTTTTCCCGCTGGATAGGGAAAACCATGAAATGACCGTAGATTTTTCGAGACCACGGAAAACCCGAAAATAATAGTGAATTCATTTTTTGATCGTGAATTTGATCAAATTTTAGAAGAAAAATCTATCCAATCCTTTGAAATGTCACAAATTCCGTATCACATTATATGATAGTATAATGCAATTTAAAACAAGCTCGATCACAACTTTTTTGTGAATATTAAGTTAAATGTTTAACTTTTTTCAATTATAAAATTATTTAGTTTACAATGCGTAATTCCAAAACTTTTTACTTGAATAATTTTCGACGTCAGGTCTTCGTTTTTAAACTTAAAATTTCATTTTAAATACTTTTTAAATTCAGTTTTGAAGATTAAAATTCCATATCACATGATATAATACAATTTAAAATAAGTTCGATTACAACTTTTTTGTGAATATTATGTTAAATTGTTAACATTTTTAATTATGAAAATATTTACTTTACAATGCGTAATTCTAAAACCTTTCACTTAAATAATTTTCGACGTTAGGTCTTCGTTTTTAAACTTAAATATTTAATTTAGAGATTTTTAAAATTCAGTTTCGAAGACACAAATTCCATATCACATGATATAATACAATTTAAAATCTGTTCGATTACAACTTTTTTTTTATAAAATTATTTAGTTTACAATGCGTAATTCTAAAACGTTTTACTAAAACAATTTTCAACGTTAGATCTTGGGTTTGAAGCATACATTTTCAATAAAAAGATTTTTAAAATTCAGTTTGAAAGACTTGAACAATAATTGATTCTCCAAAACGTTTCTTTATCTGCTAAAAATTAAATAAATTATAGGTTTCAACGTTAAAAATTGAATTTATTAAATTCAAAAACCTTAATTAAACGAACGTACACGTCCGATTGAAACTTTATAAATTATTTTAATTTTTGACCTAACTTTAAATTAATATATACATATAATTAAACGCTTCTATTGAATTTTAAATTCTATTCAAATATTATTTTAGTCTTAAATATTTATGTTACACTAACTCAATTTGAAAATTTTGAATTAAAGAAAATGAACATGTTTAATATTTAGCAATATATGGCTGTTTATTTTGAATGAACAATTGTTAATTAAGTATTTAAAACTAAACAATTTAAATCTGAAATTTTTTGAAATAGAAAGCTTTAAATCGTTGGATTTCGGAGTACTAAATTTGAATTGTGATTTTACCATTTTAATTGTTTAATTAAAATTTTTTATAGATATAAAGTGAAAGTCTTGAATTTTCAGGTACAAATAGCAATTGAACCGTTATTGATTTGGAACGTATAAAAATAAAAATAATTTAATTTCTAACTTAAAAAGTCTTAAATTGTTAATGTTTCTAACTTAAAATCTCTTAAAAGAATATAATAAGAACATTTACAATTTTAGTGATTCCACCTTTAATTTAGAGCATTGAATTTGATAGCGTAGATTAATGTTATTTAACCAGAAATATTTTAACATTTCCATTTATGAAATTGTACAGTTTTGAAGTTTAACGGAATTTAATTTAAAATTGTTCAATTGAAAAGTATTGAAAGCTTCCATCTTATACGTGTAAATTATTGAACGTTTAAATTAAAAAATGTTTAGACTTCAATTTTAGAAGTTTTAAAATTTAAAAGAGTTTCACTTTTTGTGCTTAAATTTGCAGTTCAGTTTTGATCACTGAAAATGAAAAAAAATGTCAGCTTCAAGAGTTTTAATTATTTAATTTCAAAGATCGTGAAAAATGTTTGCGAAACGGGAACTAACCGTGAATTTTTTGAGACCGGGAAAACCCGGAAAATGACAGTGAATTCATTTTTTCAACGTGAATTTTACAAAATTTATAAGAAAAATCTACCCAATTCATTGAAATATCATAAATTTCGTATCATATTTGTAAATTATTGAGCGTTTGAATTAAAAAAATTGTAGGCTTCAATTTTAAAAGTTTACAACTTTTGCGAACCGGGAACTGACCGGGAATTTTTTTCCTCGATTGAAACGGCTATCATGTAAACAGAAAAAAGTTAGACACGCACGACACTTGAAAAAATTGCATTTTCGAGTTCCTGGGGTTGAATTATATAAAAAAAATGTCAAAAAAGTACATTTGAAAATTTAGTGCATTACAAACTTCCGTATATGAGGAAGCAATATGTACTTTAAAATTATTAGATAAAAACATGGATAAAAAGTAATTCGAGTAGGTCGAGTGCAAGAACTTTTTGTGGTTGAAAATACGGTTTTAAAAGTAAAATAAACAATGTTGTAAAAAACTAACCTTCATCTTTGTAACACTATCCATCCTTTCGATATCCATTTTATATATCACTTTCCAACATTTAACGAAGCGTTCACTTATTTAATAAAGTTCCCACGTAATATTTATCCTTTATTCGAAGGAAGCGTTCTGCGTAATCTGCAAAGTAAATAAATGACTGTTGTCAAATGACAGAGCCATAACGTTTCAATCCACAAAAACATAAATACGTTTTTTTGTTGTTAAAAAAATGATATTTAGACTATTTAGAGGTGCCGCGAACCCTATGAATTTTAACACGTATTTGCCATTAGAAAAAAAAGAGTTTTTGTACATTTTGTTCAGAATCTTCAATATTAAGTAAAACCAGTTAAAACTTCACATTTCTCTTCACAATTAGCTACAGAATACAAATGAATAATTACCATAATTATTTTTGAAATATCACCCCCATAAGACTGTTTTAGATAAAGTCCCAAAAAACCCAAGAGTGAAAAATTGGGTTTTGCGAGTTTTTGGCGCTAATCATGATTTTTTTGGTTTTTAAATTACAAATTGTTTCTTATACATAAAGTATTACTTTCTTTTGACAATTATTATGTATTTTATATGATAAATTTTTGAATAATTATCATGCATACAGTATTTTTTCGTAATCTATGGCTAATTGTAAAGAGAAATGTTGCGTTTCAAATCGATTCACGAAATTCTGACAATTCTGAATAAAATTGACAAAAACATCTTTTTTATGGGAAGTACCACGAAGGAAATACGTGTTAAGCTTCATGAGGCTTGCGATAACTAAATGACATTGGAAAAACGCATTTATTTTTTGTATAGTCGAACAAATTTGGGGGCGATATGGATGATAATTCGAAAAAAAAATGTTGGATCACCCTAGGGCGCATTTACACAAATAAATTACCGAAAGAAATGTAGTAATTTTAAATTTCAAATCAAATATTATCATTTCAGAACTCGGACTCACCACAATTGATACTTTTTTTAACAATGCAACTATTTTACTACTATTTCACAAAAGAAAGGACACTAATGCTACTATTTTCGCAAATTATTTGCTAATGCAAGTATTTTTTCATTTTGTCTTGAAACATATTTTCAAACTTCTTCGCTGATTGCCTACCACAAATTATCCTCGCATCAAAATCGAAAGGGATGTTAAAAATGTATCAGATATCAAAAGATTTCAAAGACTTCAAGGCATTTTCTAAAAATTTCTAAAGAACTTTAGGGATTAAATTAAATGGAATACAATTTTGCGGGACTTCTAGAAATTTATACGGTTTTATAGGATTTTACAGTATTTCAAACATTTTTAATGAAGTTTGAACAAAAAATTTAACATTTCAAGACGTTGTAAGGTATTTCAAAAGATTTCAAAGAATTTTGTAGGGTTATCAAGGTGGCCGCTGGATCGGAAAACTACAGTGAATTTATTTTTGACTGGGAATTTTTGCAAGTTTTTAGAAGTAAAATTTAGCCAAACACTTGAAATCTCACACATTTTATATCAAATGATGGAATGCAACTTAAAATAAATTTGATTTTAACTTTTTTGTGAATGTTAATTTTAATTGTTAACTTTTAAAAATATGAAATCTTTCAGTTTACAATGCGTAATTATAAAATATTTTGCACTACAAATATTCCATTTGAGGTGTTCATTTTCAAACCTAAATTTTCAATTTAAAGAATTTTAAAATGCAGTTTTTAAAACTTATATAATTGAAAATGAAAAGGGTTTAACATTGAAAATTGTTGATAAAAAAGTCGTAAGTTCATCAACTGCAAATATAAATGAATAATTAATGAGTTCTTAATTTAACTGTATTTCGAGTACTAAAATTGAACAATTACAATTCATTTTACAAGATTATTTTGAAACTGTTCAAAATAAAAAAAAAGCAGATATTAATGCTAAGTTCTTAGTAGATAAACAAATGTAAACACCCGATTGAAACTTCATAAACTATTTACAATTTTAAAATACCTTGAAATTAAAAGAAACGCTTTTATTCAATTTCGAATCGTATTCAAATATTTTTTCAATCTAAAATATTCCATTTTCAACGCACTGAATTTGAAAGTTAAAAATTCAGAGTGCCAAATTTGAACTTTGAACGTTACAATTTAAAAACTTTTAATTTGCAAGTTTAAGTGCTAATTTTGATTTATAAATAAAAATTGAAGAATTATTAATTTGAATTTGAATTTTGCAGTTTGACGGCATTCAATTAATCTTCCATTTTATAAATGTAAAGTATTTAGTGTCAGAATACAAAAATTTCGGAATTAAAAATGTTTTAAACTTCAAATTTAAAACTTTGATTACATAAAACGTCAAGAGATTACAAAATGCCTAAGGCATTTTAAATGATATCGTACGATTTCAGAAATGTTAAAGATTTCGAAGATTTCAAGGAATTTTACAATATTTGAGGGATTCAAAGGATTTTAAAAGAAATTAAAAGATTCTATAAGTTTGCAGTTTGCAATCTATAGATTTTCAGGGATTTAAAAAAATTGGAATCTTTTCTAGGGATTTCACAGGATTTCAACAATTTCAAGGGATTTCAAAACTTGTAGGATATTTTGAAGGATTTCAAGGAATTTCAAAAAGTATTAACAAATATCTTAAAGAGATTTTAAAGGGCCTTATATGATTTTGTGGATTTTACAGGATTTTAAAGTGTTAATGGTATTTTAAAAAAATCGAAAGGATATAACGAGATAAAATTTCTTAAAATGGTTTTCAAAGAATTTCGTAGGATTTCAGAACATTTCAAATGAGTTTAAAAATGTATCCAGGATATCAGGGATATTTAAAAGGTTACAAAGGATTCCAACGGATTTCTAGAGAACTTTATGGAATGAATGAAATGAAATGAAATTTTAAGGGACTTCTAGGGATTTCACTAGATTTAAGGGATGCCAACGGATTTCGAAAGAAATAATAAACTTCCAAGGTATTTCTGTGGATGTGAAAAGATTGAAGAGTTTTCCCGGAATTTTTAGAGAATCTCAACAAAAGATTTAAGGATTTTCTGAAAGAATTTCAAAGCTTTTAGGGTATATATCTTAAAAGATTCAAAAGGATTCCAAGAGATTTGATGGAAGATATATATTGTACATCAGATAACAAAAATAGTTAAACGCTACTATTGACACTATTTTGAATATTAAAATGAGTCCGAGTCCTGTCCTTTCAACCTCGATATTTTTCAAATATTTGCCTGCGGCACTATCTGTTGTTTTAAAAGGAGCGAGTGCAAAATTATCCATACGCATCGTGCGCAAAAAAGGCTTGACGGCTCTGTCAAATGGAAACGCAAATGACTAAATTTTAATCATTACAGTCGAATGCAAATGCAATCCGATAACTTTATTATTTATTTTTAAACTACATAAATAAGATTTAAATTTCAATACAACTCTATCTTCTGTTGCACTAAGTGAATTATTTTATTACCTGAAAGTTGGATAGTTCTAAATTTTCCTTAGAATATTCCCTTGGTTTAAAATTTACAATTGGTAAATTCGTCCTTGTTTTCTCCTCGTTGTAATTCCCCATAACTCATTAAGTTATTCCACGGTTATTGATCTTATTATTAAGTGTAAGTCATAAATTAAAAACTGAATCCATATTTTCTCTCTTCTCTTATCCTTGACTACGAAAGTCCCAACAACTTTATATCAATCTGATAAATATTAATAAACTAAGAATGATTCAGCTTCAAATTTCAAGGATTTAATCTACTACCTCAGTAGGTTCCATCTTTACACATGCAAATTCTAATTGATTATTTGAATTTAACGTATCAGGTTCTTTTTTTACAGGAACTAAAATTGAGTTTTTACTTTCAGTCATTTTTTCAGGACTTTCCATCTGTTGAGTCTCCAATTTGTTATCTGTCTCATCCTGGAGTTCATTCTTAACATGACTGTTTAAATTAACCGTTTCAAAAGTTGGCAAGCCAATGTTATCATCTGGGAACATATCAACTTTTTTACCCTTACAGTGACTCTTTTTGTGAGTCTTTAGATTGGATTGATGTTTGTATTTTTGTTTACAAACGTCGCACTCGAAAGGCCGTTCACCCGTGTGAGTACGCATATGAACGACAAGCTGGTTGTTAGTGACAAAAGATTTGGTACAGGATTGACATGCATAGGGCTTTTCTCCGGTATGAGTGCGCATATGGACCTTCAGAATCGAATTTTTCACAAAAGTTTTGTTGCAAATGCCACAGGCAACAGATTTTTTAACGTGGGTTTGCATATGCGACCATAAAGAACCTTTTCTTGTGAACCTCCTCTTGCAGACATTGCATTCGAATGGTTTAGCTTCAGGGTGAATCTGTTTGTGAACCTTTAAATCGGCGTATGTAGAAAAAGATTTCTCGCAGAAGCGACATTTGTAATAAGGTTCATCAGGTTTGACATCTCCCATATGAGAGACAACGTGTTTTTTTATAGAAGAGCGGTAAATGAATTTTTGCTTGCAAATATCGCACTCGAAAGGATTTTTTCCAGTGTGAAAACGCCGTATGTGAAGTTTGAGATAAGATGCCGTTATAAAGGTTTTTCCACAATTATCACACTTGTAGATATGTTCATCTGAGTGAAGAAGAGATTCAGTTGTTGATGATTTAACTTCTTCATGACGAACCTTATTAATATGAGAACGCATATGATTTCTAAGATTAGAAATCTTTATGAACCTTTTTCCACAATATTCACATTCTAAGGCATTTTCATCAGAGTGTATCCTTTGATGTATATTTAAATATTTTCTAGTTCCAAATCTTTTAGAACAAACGTTACAAACAAAAGATTTCTTCTCCTGTTCGTGGATAAGCAAGTGTGCCATTAACTGATTCTTTTCTGGGAATCCCAAACAATTGCAATATTTACATTTGAAAGTTTGATCTTTATGATCAATTCTGTGCAGTTGCATAGCATACTGGGTAATGAATCTCCTCTTACAAATATCGCACTCGAAAAGCTCTTGTCCGATGTGAGAAGTCATATGTATTTGAAGATTATTTGGGTTATTAAAGTTTTCTCCACAGGTGGCACAGTTGTACTCATTTTTCTTTACGTGCGTTTTTTCGTGACGCGTTAGATTATACTTTCGCTGGAAATCTTTGGAGCAAAAGCCACAAGCAAAAGATTTCATGTTTTGATGACCGAGCATGTGTGATTCTAAATCCTCCTTTCTTGCATATTTTTTCCTGCAAACTTCACATGTGAACGGTTTAGGCAGTTTAGGTGGTTTCAGATTTATGTTGGTTTCATGACATATTACTTCCATTTTCATATGAGCAACTATGTGCAATTCCATATTGAAATGGGTTGAAAATTTTTTCTTACAAATATCACACTCAAAACGTTTTACCCTCGAGTGCGCGGTCAAGTCGTGAGATGACAGCGATCTTGCAGTTCGAAAATAACTGTTACATATTTTACATTGGTGAAGTTTTTGAGCTTCTTCTGTAGACAATGCGTCTTTTTTTCTGCTACCTTTTCTTCTTCTTTTGGAAGTTTGTTTTACCTCTGTTTTTGAAAGGTCACTGTTGTCATTATTGGAGAGATCCTTGAGCTTATTTTCTGCTTCTCCAAAAACTTGATCGTCAAATGGTTCATAGTCTGGAGATTCAGATTTAATAAAGACATTGTTGTCTTCAACTTTGATAGAAACGCTGTTCCATGGTTCTTCTTTGATATTTGATAACAACTGAAAATATCGAAAATTTTAATTTAGAGATGTGAAAATATAATCGTTCACATTTAAACGAATTCTTAATGGGTTTTCAACAATTTTGATAATTGAAGTTTCGATGTTTTTATTTTATTTTTTTTTGCCTTTTTAAGACAAACTCTACCAAAAAAAAAGCAATACGTTACCCAGGATGTCTACTAATCGGAAAACCCGGGAATATTCGGAAATTAAGATAAAACCGAGAAAACAGGATATATAAATACTAATCGGGAATCACATTTAAAGTTTTTGAAATTGTAATATTTTATATTAATCGTGATAACGAAGACAAATAAAT
The DNA here is from genome assembly GCA_932178445.1 of Andricus quercusramuli. Lineage (NCBI taxonomy): Eukaryota > Metazoa > Arthropoda > Insecta > Hymenoptera > Cynipidae > Andricus > Andricus quercusramuli. The sequence continues at coordinate 79,894 of CAKNXH010063620.1, read as the reverse complement.
TTGAATATTAACTATTTCAAATGTTAATAAATATGATAAAAGAAAGTAGTCGGAATTTATAACATATTACAAAATTTTATAACAATTAAGAATAATGTTTGAGCTCTGACCAAATAGTATTCTCTAAGCGATATAACAACTAATCATTGATTATTATGAAATTTCACTCTGTTGATTTTAAAAGTAAAAATGTTTTAAAATAAAGTTTATATTGTTTTTTTTTCTTCTCAATTATAGATTAGTACAAATATAGATTAGTGATATTTTTTAAATAACTTTTTAGATTATTTCTGGCTATTAAATCTAGCTCACTTGAAAAATACTTCTGTGAATTACTTTTTTATAAAAACTAGAAATGTAAATATTTTTGAGTTTTGCTGAACAAAGTTATTTTGATATTTTTTTAAGATTATTGATGCAAATTATACTTTAGGGTCCAGTGAAAATGAATACAATTAGATTATAATTACTTCAGCTATTTTTTACTCAAATATATTTGCTCAATTATTTTTGGTATTCTAATTGTTGAATAATTCTTAGATATAAATTTTAATTTCTTTCGTATTAGCAATACTAAGTGAATTTCACATTAACTATATTTTAAACACATTTCATTATAATTAAACTGTCATAATAAAAGATTAAAAAATAATTTCTAGCAATCGCTATTTCACAATAAATTGCTAATACCACAGAGATTAGAAATGTTATCTAAGAATTATTTAGCCATTAGAATACTCAAAATAATTAACCAAATATATGTTTATAAAAAATAACAACGGTTGATAACAAAAAAAAATAACAACTGTTTTACTACCCATATGTGTGAAAAATGTTCTCGTGTGCCGAAACGTCTGAAACAATGGTAATATAAATTATTCATTTTCGCTGGACACCATACATTACAAAAATACTATTTTGTTCAAATATAAAAGTTTATCGCACTACATAATATATTCAGAATTTTCTATTATTATTTAATAATAATATTAATTGAGAATTACTGACAAAGTCACTAAATTAGGTATCACTATCAAGATGCATTGAAATAAACATTACGAAAAAACCGCTTATTCATACTAAAATTGCTATAGATGACTGTTTATTAAAAATATTGTTAATAACAATAACCACTGCGAGTTGATGGTACACTTTCTGGATGAAATATAAACACTGAGATAGCTGCAACATGATTTAGCAGAATTTCTTTTTTCCCCGTGGAAAACGCTGCATTTTTTAATTTGTTTATAATATTGTTATTAATGATACAAATGTATGCAACATTTATATTTTTCTATAGTTATTTATTATAATTTAGAATGATTTTAAAAGTTTTTTGGCGAGAAAAACATTGCTTAAGAAAATTTATTTATTAGAATATTCATTATACTAATGGTTTACTTATGATTATTTTTCATTCTAAATACTACGCCTACGAAATAGTTAGGCATTTTTAATTATGATGAAGTTTTTTGTTACAATTGAGCACCGTGTGAAAATATTTGTTTATATAAATTGTTTATAACAGTTGTCTTGAATCTTAAATAGAATTGTAGGCTGTAGGGGATTATGAACAGAAAATTCGTGACTCCTACCACTGTGGGGGTAAGACGAAACCACTAAATTTTAACCAAAAATATCCCGACTACGAAAAAAAGTTGCCTTTTCTGATCAGGGTAAGTCTACAATTTTTTTTTCTCAATATTATGACAAGCCACGATGACCTTGAAATTTTTTAACTTTTTTCTATTAGTGAAAAAATTATGGTAAATTTGTGTATGTAGAGATTACGGCAATAATTAATACTAAAGAATAAAAAATTAACAAAAGTTAATCTTGACCAAGTTACGATTTTTAAAATTTCGCAAAAAATGAGTTATTTTAAATCGCTGAATTACTCTTTTATTTTTAAAATTTTCTACATCTTTTTGACTGAGTTTTCATTAGCTTCAAGTGAAGAATCGACATACTATTTTCATTCTAATCTAACAAAATTCTCTGCTTTTAATTATTAAATTTAAGGGTTTTAGAGGTTTTTGAAAAACTGAAAAAATCAACTCAACATTTTTTGTAAGTTTTTAATAATAACAGGTGGATTGTACAGCTCAAGCTAATGACATATCATAAACATTTTTTTGTTGCTGTAAATAACAGTTTCTAAAATTATAAAAGGCAAATTTTTTTATAGTAGCCTTTCTTCCTTTGGTAATATATTAATGTCATAAATTTTATTTTAATTTAAATAAATTGTTTAAAGGTTCCACTAGGATAAGTGCCCCAATTACTGCGGGTGTGCCTATTATTGCGTTTTTTCGCTTAATCAGAATAAGCTGAGTACAAATAATTTGTTTGAAAACCAAAAAATTCATGTAAATTAATAAGAATTTACTCTACTGTATAACAAATGCCAAAATATTGCTAAATTAATTATATATTCTTAATAAATATTAAATAAAAAACATTCATAAAACGTGAAAAATTCACCATTTTGCTTCTACTTCAGTTACCGGAGTACTGTTCCTTAATAAACTTTAGATTTGTTGCATAACCTTGTACGCAGTGGAGAAATGATTTTTTTTTAATCAGAACATTTGTTTAAATAGAATCAACATTTAAAAACATGTAAATTGGTTTAATAAAAAAAAATTCAAGCTACATGTACCTAATACTGCGGTGCTGTCAACATCTGACGCTCTGAAACGATAGGTTAATTAATTTTATTTAATTTATTGTTAAACCGAAAAATTAAAAAACAGGAAAGACTGAAGAAAATTAAGGATTTAAAAAAAGAAAAAGGAAGCAGAACTGCGAAAAAAGAGAGGCTGTGCAAATAGAAAATGATTTAAAGGAACTAAAAAATAAGGAAGCTGTATTGCTAAGACTGAAATTTGAAAGCAAAGAACATTTATTGCTTTCAAAGAAAGTTAAAAAGGAAAAATTAGTTAATGATATTTTGTAATGGATAGTTTAAATTTTGTATTACCAAAGCTTTCATAAATTAATTTAAATGAGTTTAAATGGATAGATATAACAGAGCTAATATATATTATTTGTTAATAAAATTAAATGTGTTGAAAAAGATGTAATAAATAATTTAATTATCAAAGTGTTGAATGTATCTTAGAATCTACCTTAACGAAGATGTTTTAAAAAAACAGTCTCCTGAGATATTATCTTTTTTATGAAAAATACTTCAGATATTTATATTAGCTTATTTCATTTTCGAAATTAAATTTCTGTTGTGGTTAAATTATATGCGGTTATATTTAACATACAATTGTTCATTTATGAATAAATGCTCGTAAATAAATAAAATTTAAATCCGCAGTAATGCGCACATGGTCTTTTTCCAACCGTAATAATAGGTACAATATGTTCTGTTTTCAATTTTTTACAATTTTAATACGTTATGCTAGGTTCTTGTACTTGCCAATTTTTTTAATGCACAAAATGCATTATTCTTTAGGCTAAAACAGAAGATACATATTATTTCAATATAAAATAGGTGAAAAATTGAATTGAAGTAAGGTTCAACCATGACACCGCAGTAACTGAGACACTTACCTTTGTCTTAAAAATCTTAAAAAGCATTTCCTTAGTTTTTGCTATTTTTGAAATACTAATTAAAGGCTAAAAAATTATTTCATTCCTAAAAAGTATCGTTTCCTCATTGAGACAAAAGGCCTTAATTTTATGAAATAAACAAAACAATTTTGAAGATATTATTGGGCTTAGAACATTAAAATTTGTAATTTAATTACAATGAATGGTCTGAAAAGACCCATAAACATTTTTTCCCGGGAACAATATGCACCTCAGGATTTCGTATACAATATAAAGAAAATATTTTCTATATATAATGAGTAAATTGAAAATATTTATACCGAGTGACAAAAAAAAATTGAATTTTGAAATACACCATAAATACTCATTTTTTTTTAGTTTAAAGATTCTTACAGTACTTTAAAATGTTTTTTAGGTACAATTTACATGAAAACAATGTAAGCTAGTTCATTAATATTGATATTGTTGCAATTCTGCGTTTGTATAAATTTTAATAAGTTTTGATTATCGATTTCATTAAATTTTTAATTGCTGAAAATTTGCAACTATATAAATTACATGTAATAATTATAACAGAATTAAAATAATACAAGCGAAAGAGTACAATTTTTAAGCTTTTTTGTTTGTTTTATTTTAAATCGATCACCATTTCTACATGTAATGCATATAATTTTAACCTATTGCCCAAAGCACACATCCGATTACTATTATCAATTCGGTAAGCATAACTTATCGAAACTTATAAAAAAGCAGAATTGTAACAAAATCAACATTAATTAACAAATAATTTTTAGGGGTGAAAGCATTGTTTAGCCTAAAATTTGCATTAAAAAAATCGGGAACGAAGCAATCTCATTTGCAGATCTAAAACGCCCTTAGCGGAACCTCTTGAACAATCTTTTTTTATATAAAAGAAAATTTATGGCAGTATTTTTCTCAAACAAAAATTTAGAGGGGTAGCATTGTCAAGAAATAGGCAAAATCTTATAGTTGAAGAGTGGGAGTACAGAACTAGATAACAAAAAAAAATGGAAAATTTTCAGAATGGCGAAAAAAGATAAGACAAACATTCAGTTATTCAATTTCAAAGTTATTCAGTTTCGAGGAAAAAGATGTGTCAATTGACAATCTCAAAGTCACACTGACCATACATTGGAACTGGCGCGGCTGTGAATTGAAATAAAAATGTAATCATCAGTTTAAATAAAAAAAATAAAACTTATTTCCGAGATACTGAGTTTCTGAATGAGGATGAAAAAGGTTTTATCACAAAAAGAAAGCCAATTGCGAGTAAATCATCCAGAAATTTTGGTTAAAATTTCCCAGGTTTTGAAAGTTAGCTTTCGGCAAATAATAAAAATAGAATATTCTATTTTTTACAAAAATAAAAAATTTCTCCAGAGATATGGGGACGCGTGTAAGAATAACTGTTTGATACCAACAAATTGTTCTGCTTCAAGAAAATCCAAATTTTGTGTGACGGTATCGCATTATGATAGTCGATTTATGACTGAAAAGCCCATGAAAAAGAGAATTTATTTTTAATAAACAATAATAATTTCAAGGAATGTCGATAATGGGGAGAAATTACATATTACGATGCTCAAATCCTAAGCCAAAATTTTAAATAAAATTTAAATTTAAAAATTCCTTATTACTCAATTAAAAATGAGAATGGCAATTTATCCTTTTAACACTGCGCGTATTTGATTTTTTACGATTTTTTTATGCAACGAATCAATTTTTGGAAAAATGTTGTTTATCTAGTTCTGTACTTCTACCCCTTCAGTTATTTCTTCTCGTTGGAATATTATTTCTCCAAAAACAAATAATCAACATTAAATTTATTATTATCACTGTTGTTTGGTTCTAGTCTCAATATACTCCCAGGGAACAAGAAATTCACATGGTAAGGGTAAGTAACGTATGTGTGTAGATTGTAGAAGGAGGGATACATTTGATATGCATCTAGAATTCCCGAGTTGCTTATTCGAACAGCACGTTCGTTCCGCAACACCGCTTCGACACGGGTCGCTGATCAATCTCTCTGACAATCACCCCAGGCGGAAAGCTTCATACAAAGAAACATACGTTACAGTTCACACACACATGTATACAAACTGTCTGATTACCCCACAGTAATGTTCATATTCTTTAAATAATAAATAATAAATTTTGTGGTAGATTCTGAACGAATCTATTCAGATTATTACATTTTACTAACTAATAATCCAAAAAATCACACATTTCTAAAAACTGCCAATTTCAAAACATCCTTTAAGCCATACTCAAACAATGAAATATACCATTCGATAAATTGAGGAAAACAATTAGAAGCAATCTTAATCATATTCACCGGCAACCCTGCAGATTAGAATATGTCAAATGAAAGAATCAATATTTTTTCGGCGAAATAACTAACCTTTATGTTTTCATCATTTTCCGTGTCCATTGTGTCACAAGTGATTCACATTTCATGTGCATGAACTAATTTATTGTAGTAATTTATATGTCCTGGATCCTGTTGAGGCGTCGAAAACGAGACAATGTAAACAAATCGAATTAGAAGTCTCTGTTAGAAGAAAATAATAAACAATTCTTTCTTACGCAGATCAAACTTGCACTGCGAGACTGCGTCCTGCGTGTTACATGGAAAAATCTAACTTATCGACTTAAAATAAATATTTGCCAAGGTCGGTAAGGTAGATATTCGTACTCTCGCTCAATCAGTCTCGAAATAGCACCTGATAGCTAGCAGTAGCACTCAGCTGTCAGTTGTCACTTGACTTCATATCCTTGACTTCAGCCAGTTCAGCCAGTTTAGCTTTAGTCAGGTAAATAAAAATATTATAATTTAAATATATTCCATAGGTTCATAATGATTTTGCTTTCAAATTTAGCCTGTTAAATAAATGAAATAGTTACAAAACAAGTCACGGGAATTTTAAAATATCTTCTTTTTATTGTATGAATTTTAGTTTTTCAGGCATTTCAATTGTCAAATGTTATTATAACCTTCAAATGTATTGAAGTTTGCTTTTATTCGTAGCAGTTCGATTCGTGGATTACTTGTTTTATGAGCTTGATACTTACCCCTTCTTCATAACTTATACTAATATATATGCAAATAGAAGAAATCAATTCTCAGAACGAGGTGTCCGGGAAAACATGGAAGTTACGGAGTTTTGCTCGTGAGGGAAAAGTCAATAGGGAATTAATTTCAAATCAGGCCGGTTTTACACTTTAGGACATGTAAAATCTCAACATTTCAAAAGAATTCCTAAAAATTAAAAATAATTCAGTATAAATAAATAAGAACTTAGCGTACATTTCAAATGAATACCAATGAATTGCAAAAAATATATGAAATTCTTTTAAAAACTTTGAAATCCTACGAAATCCCTCACTTCTTGTGAATAAATTTTTTGAAATCCATTAAAATATTATCAAACTTTCAAAATGCCGTAAAATCACTGAAATCCTTGGAAATCTGATAAAATTCTTTGGAATCTTTTTTAATATCTTAAAACGTTATAGATCCTGCAAAATCGTTTTATATAATTGAGAATCTAGGAAATTATTTGCAATTGCATGAACATTGTTTAAATCCCTTGAAATTACTTTAAAATATTGGAATCTTTTAAAATACGCTACGGTATTTTAAATCCATTACGATTCCATTATATTAATGAAATCAAATAAAAATTCCTTGGAGTCCTTTAAAATAACTTAAAATATTTAAAATCCTTTGAAATCCCTTCAAACTATTGAAAAAAAGAAAAAATTCCCTAAAATATTTCAAATGCTTTGAAATATTTTGAAACTTTATAATGATCTTGAAAATTCCTTAGACGTTTTAAAAATACACTAAAATGTTCAAAAATGCATTGGATTACCTTCAGATTATTGAAATCCATGAAAAATTTCTTGAAATCCTTTAAAATACTCTAAAATATTTCAAATTCTTCAAATTATCCTGAAATCCCTTGAATCGACGTATCTCGGCGTCCCAAAATTCGGAATGACTAGTCTAGGAGAGATTATTAAATTATTTAAGAGATTATTTAAAAAATAATTTCAAATGTTTGAAATATTTTGAAATCCCTTGAAACATTATAAACCTCTGAAAAATTCCTTGGACATTTTAAATATAAACTAAAATCTTTAAAATCCTATGGAATACCTTCAAATTATTGAAATCTATTAAAAAAATTTCGGAATCTTCTAGAATACCCCAAGATATTTCAAAACCTTTGAAATCTTTGGAATTTCCTTGAAACTTTACAAAGCGCTTGAAAATTCCTTGGCATTTTTAATAATACCCTAAAATATTTCAAATCCTTTGAAATCTTTTGAAACTTTATAAAGCTCTTGGGAATTCCTTAGACGCCTTAAAATTCCTTAAAATTCCTTAAATTACCCTAAAATATTTTAAATCCTTTAAAATATTTTGAAATCCCTTGAAACTTTCTAAAGCTCTTGCTTCCTTGGATATTTTAAAAATAAACTAAAATCATTCAAATCCTTTGGAATACCTTCAAATTATTGAAATCCATGACAAATTTCTGGAAATCCTTTAAAATGCCTTCAAATATTTCTAATCCTTTGAAATCGTTTGAAACTTTATAATGCTCTTGAAAATTCCTTAAACGTTTTAAAAATACACTAAAATCTTCAAAAATGCATTGGATTACCTTCAGATTATTTAAATCCATGAAAAATTTCTTGAAATCCTTTAAAATACCCTAAAATATTTCAAATTCTTCAAATTATCTTGAAATCCCTTGAAACTATTTATAATGTTCTTGAAAATTCCGTGGAAATTTTAAAAATCGACGTATCTCGTCCCAAAATTCGGAATGACTAGTCTAATATTTTTCATACGCTTGGCTAGTCGTCCCGAATTTCGGGACGATTAGTTTGTCCCTTAATCTTTCAGTACGAGTAGACTCAGCCTTTAAAAATACACTAAAATCTTCAAAATCCTTTGGAATACTTTAAAATGACTGAAATCGATAAAAAAATTCTTGGAATCTTTTAGAATACCCTAATATATTTTAAATCCTTTGAAATATTTTGAAGCTGTTTGAAGCTCTTGGAAATTCTTTGGAAGTGTTAATAATAGCCTAAAATATTTAAAATCCTCTGAAATCCCTTTGATTTACTGAAATATATTTGCAATTTTATATGATGTTAATGTTTTTGTCTACGTGGTCTAAAATCAATATTCACTGAATATTGATAATTAATTTGCAATTTCTTGGAAGCTTCTAAAATACCCTCAAATATATCAAACGAATTTAAGGCAATTTAGAAATAGGAATATACCTGAATTGAATAGTGGTTAAAACATGTGTTAATTTATTGCAAGAAAAGTGAATTTTTCTTAAAAAAGTGACTAAAAGTGGTTTCAGGAAAAAAAGTGAATAAAACTGATTTTTGCAATTTTCTTCAAAAAATCAGTGACGAAATATGTTGTTACATTTTTCTTTTCGAATTCTCGGGCTTACTATCCTCTTTAAAATTCCGTCAGAAAAATTTGACAGGCTTACAAATTATTGAAATGGCGACAACTTGTTTAAAAATATAAAAAGTCGATTTTCACAAAAAACAACACTTATATTTTTTGCAACAGGAAAATTTTTTTCTGAAAATAAAATTTTCGAATTTTTCTCAGAGATACAAAAAAATAAGGTAAAATTTAGCACTTCTAGAAAAGTTTAGGTGCAAATTGAGAAAACTCAGTTTTCAAGGGGGAAAAATTCTCCTTAACACAACAATGGTTTATCCAGCGAAAAACTGATACGAGTACCTTCCTAATATTTTTAAAAATCGAAGAGAAAAAGTAATATTTACTGGAAAACCCTATCTTTTTTATTTTTTGCAATATTTTTAAAAATTGAATTGTCAACATATTCTCCTAGATGAAACAAGATATCGCAAAAGAGCAAGAGTAATTTTTCGGAGAACTTTACTTGATTTGCAAACATTTTTCTTATTTTTGGTTGTATCTGATTGCTTCCGAGAAAAATGCGAAAATTCCATTTTAACAAAAAAGTTCTCCTGTCCACAAAAATGATTTAACCTGCATTAAAACTCACAGGACGCCTTCCAGATAAAATTTAAAATTCAGCAAGAAATTGAAAAAAAATATAAAATATGATTGTGAGTTTTTTGTGAAACTCGACTTTTTATATTTTCAAATAAGCCGTCGCTATTTTTGTGATATTAGAATTAAAAAAGTGTTCCGATGAATTCTGAAAGAGAACAGTAAATCCCACCAGCAACTGAAAAGAAAATTGGAACATCTGAATTGAAATTCAAATACTCTTAACTTCGTGGAAATTTTTTTTTGGATAAATCGGAAAAATAAGTGTGCCCGTAGATTTTGAAAAAAAAGTATTTGCAAAAGTCAGGGAATTTTTGTCCGAAGCACATTAATTGAGTAACTCTGTCAAGAATAATCGGATCTACCAGTCACTCTTAGTCATTTTTTTCTGAATTCATTTTTAGTCACTTCTTTCTGAATTCAGTTTTAACTTACTTTTTTAAGATAGTCGCTTTTATTTCAATAAATTTACCCATGACTTAACCACTATTGAATTTAGGTCTATATCTATTTCTGAATTTCTTTAAATTTGATATATTTCAGGGTATTTTAAAAGATTCCAAGGATTTTAGGATATTTAAAACAATGATCATGCGGTTGTAAAGAATTTTCTAGATTTTTGGATGATATGGGTTTGTTTTACAGCACCTATATAGTTTTAAGATATATTCCAAGGAATTTTCGAGGATTTCAGTGGTTTAAGGAATTTAAAAATCTCTCAGAGTACTTTAATAAGTTTTCCATGAATTTAGGAAATATCATCAGATTTCATAAAATTTCATGGGCTTTTATAATATTCGAATGGATTTCGAAGCATTTATTCAAAAGAACTAAGGGATTTTTTAGGATTTCAAATATTTGAAAAAATTCACTCTAAATTTACTAATTCCAATAGAATTTTTTAATTTTTTCCAATTAGTTCGAATTTTTAAAATTTAACTGCAATTTCTTGAAACTATAATGAATCAACCCTGAATTAATTTTAATTTAACTGGAATTGTTATGAATTTCATCGAATTCTTTTTAATTCTTTTAAATTCAAAAGAACATTAGTGTAACATTATGAACGATCATTAGTCACTTTTAGTCACTTTTTGGGTTACAAATTAGTCACTTTTGGTGTGTAGAGGCCCTGAGAATAATAAATTAAAAATTTATATATTTAAATTAAAAATTGCTTTATTCCATTCATGAAAAATTTCATAGTGAAAATGTTACAAGATTAGAATTTAATTATTTAAATATTAATGATTAGGGAAAACTGTTTTGTTCTATTTTCCAGAAATTATGAACTGAGGAGAGCCACACAAACAAAAAATGAGTCGCAATGAAGAAATAGTTCTCAGTTATCATGATTGTGTTCTGCGACAGTCCGACGTAGATTTATTACAAGGACCCGAATGGATAAATGATACATTGATCGGATTTTATTTCGAGTATTTGGGAAAGAAACTAGAATCTTCAAACAACTCAGAAATTTTATATGCGAGTCCTGAACTGACTCAACTGTTAAAACTAACAGATTCATCCCAACTTTCTATTTTCCTCGATCCACTGGAAGCATCAGAGAAAAAATTTATATTTTTCCCTCTGAACAACTGTGAAAAAAGAGACTCGGCAGGTGGTTCTCACTGGAGTCTGTTAGTATTTTCGAAAGTGGAAAATACGTTTTTCCACTTTGATTCTTTTAGCAGTTCCAACGAGAGCATTGCTAGACATTTTGCAAGAAACCTCGACAGATATTTACTTCGTAAAGAAATTGGAAAGTTCGTGGAGATAAGTTGTCCCCAACAAGAAAATTGTGTTGATTGTGGATTGTTCGTGATGTGCATTTCAGATGCTCTGACTGAGCATGTTTTAAAACAATGTCAAATACACGGGTATAATTTAGACACTGTCAAGAGCATGGTGTCGAATAAAAGGGAAAATTTGTTAGAATTAATAAAAACGCTGACGGCTTCTTGATTTTATGAATAAAACTCATATTATTAAAAGTTTTTTTAATTTCGAAACCTTTCAGAAATACTTTCACGTTACAGCTAATTTTCCAAATCTAATGCGATCAAGAGTGTTTCTTTCGAATTTCATTGCAGTTCCTTTTGTGCTCCCTCTTCGACCCTGTCCTCTACACTATCTTCAACAATTACAAAAATATTACAAAATATTAATAAATTGAATAAATTCGAATTTCAAAGTTAATTTAAACAAGTTTTGAGAACAGAATAGTTTAGTTAATAACTATATACAAACTAGCCGAAATTGCGTGCTACGAACACTTATTACACGGTTCATATTTCGATCACCTAATTATCTAATTAAAATATATGCTTCAATTTTAAAGTATTATAAAATGTAATTTATAATCATACATTAAAATAAATATTATTCGAAACCACCATGTTATGAGCTTATAACGCCCCCTGAAAAGTGACCGTTAGATAGCCTTTTATCGAACGGTGTTTTCAAATTTCGCGTCATACGAGATTACCAATCACAGCCAAGCAGATGACTGCCACCTCAGTTGTATGTTTTAGAATAAGATATCGTACATCACTCGTAGGGTAGACAATAGACATGTACTCACGTGGAGCTCAATGTTCGCAATGACTGGCAGGGACGACCTGAACAACCATGGACTTCGGCCATGGTTTTACAAGTCGTCCTGTAAACATTGATTTCTCCCTAAAGACCTGTCTATAACCCTTACTTATGATCTGCTTATGATGTAATATACTCTTAAAATAACGATACATAGGTTTTTCTACAATTTTAATCTAATTTTAATTTTAATCGGCTTTCAGTTAAACATAAAGATTTTCATTCCAGCAGGCGTTAGAAGCCAATAACAAAATTAATAAATTAATGTGTGATTTTATATCATTATCTAGAATTCTGAGTCTTACTATGATGTTTTGCATTTTCGATATTGATCCATTTTTGAGATTTTAAGAATTGAAAATTCGCCAACTTGTTCAGTTTTGAATGTTTATATTTTAAAATCATGATATTTTCCAAAAATCATAATATTTTTCACATTTCTTTTAAATACGTCTATCTTGAAGATCCTACAATTTTTAATGTTTATAATTTAAAATGATGTAGTTTTGAATGCTCTTTTTAAATATTTTAATTTTGAAGGTTTACAATTGAAAACTCTCCAATTTTAAATAAGTTTAAATTACATTTATTACATCTTGACAATATTGAAGAGTTACAATTGAAAAATCTTGTATTCGAAAGAAGTATGAATAAAAATTCTTAAATTTGGATTATTTTGGAAATCAAAAGTCAAGTTTGCAGTTTCTAATATTGCAAATTTTAAAAATTGCGAATGTAAAGAATACAAATTATTACAGAATTTTGAATTGTTAGACTTGAAACTTGGATAATTTTCAATTCGTTTCAAAACTAAAAACTCTTTAATTTTAAAGATGTACAATTCAATGTTCTACAAATTTGAAAAGTTACAGTTGAAAACTCTTGAATTCTGCATAAATACTCTTAAATTTGCATGCTTTTAGAAATCAAAAGTCTACTTTTCAATTCTAATTCTTCTAAATTAAAGAAATTTCTAAACTAATTTTTCAAAATTACAGATTTGTTTAATGTAAAATTTCAACATTGAAAAATCTTTAATTTTTAAAGATTTACAAATAAATGTTCTCCAATTTTAAAGATTGACAATTTAAAATGCTTCAATTTGTAAAATATATAATTTCAAACAATTTAATTTCTAAAATTTATATTTCAATGGTACGTCGATATTTAAACTTTTTTTGTTGTTGTTAAATTTTGAGGGTTATCGATTGAAAATTCTTCAATTTAAACGATTTTTTAATTTTGAATATTTTAAAAACTCCTTAATTTTAAAGACAAATAAATAAAATGTCTCAAATTTGGATGATTTTGTTGATCAAAAGTCAAGTTTTTAATTCTAAATCTTTCAATTGAAGAATTTTCGAATGTAAATCATGAAAATTACAAAATTTTTCATTGTAAACCTAAAACTGGCATAATTATTAATTGCGAATTATGAAAAATTAAACCTTTAATTTTAATTATGTATAAATAAAAATTCTTAAATTTTGATAATTTTGAAGATCAAAAGTCAAATAGTCAATTCTAAAACTACCAAATTGAAGAAATTTCGAATGTAAATCATCAACATTATACCTTTTTAATTGAAAAACTTAAAACTTACATACACTTACATGTCTCGGTGCCCACTGGGTTAAAAGTTGAATAATTATTTATTGTAATTTTTCAAAATTAAAAACTTCAATTTTAAAGATGTAGGATTAAAAATTCTTAAATTTTTGTGATTTTTATGATTTTGCAAATAAAGAGTCAAATTTTCATTTCTAAATCTTCAAAGTCAAAGAAATTTCTAATGTTAAGAATTAAAATTGCATTATTTTTAATTGTGAAACTTATTGAAACATTTTCAATTGTAATTTGTGAAAATTTAGAGCTCTTCAATTTTAAAAATGCAAAATTCAAAGTTTTATAATTGCAAACTTTTAAATTCTACAGATGTATGAATAAAAGTTCCTAAATTTTAATGATTGTGAAGATCAAAGTCAACTTTTCGATTCAAAATCTTCCAAATTGAAGCAATTTCAAAGGTAAATCATCAACATTATAATTAATTTATAATTTATAATTACAGAATTTTTAATTGTAAAACTTAAACCTTGGATAATTTTGGTGGTTTTGATAATTTTGCGAATCCAAAGTTAAGTTTCCAATTCCAAATCTTCCAAGTTGAAGAAAATTTTAAAATTTAAGCGTCGAAATTTCATTATTTTTAATTGTAAAACTTGAAAATTGCAACATATTTAGTTGTAATTTGTCAAAATTAGATGTTCTGATCAATTTTAAAGATTTGAAAGAATTAAAAGTTCTACAATTTTGAAGCAATTTTTAATTGTAAAACTAAAAACTTGCATAATTATATTATATGCAAGCTTTAAGTTTTAGAATTAAAAATTCTCTAATTTTGATGCATTCGAAGTTTCATGAATTTATAAGATCAATTGGAATTTTAAGAACTTGGCTTTTGATTTCCAAAATCATTCCAAATTTAAGAATTTTTATTTCTACATCTTTCGAATTCAAGAGTTTTCAATTGTTAAGCTTCAAAATTGTAGAACTTTTAATTCTTGTAAATCTTTAAAATTGATGAGAAGAACTAATTTTGAAAATTACAACTAAATGTGTTGCAAGTTTCAAGTTTTACAATTAAAAATAATGCAATTTCGACGCTTAAATTTTTAAAATTTCTTCAACTTGGAAGATTTGGAATTGGAAATTCAACTTTTGATTCGCAAAATCATCAAAACCACCAAAATTATCCAAGGTTTAAGTTTTACAATTAAAAATTTTGTAATGATAATTTTGTACTGTAAATTGTAAAAATAAAAAATTCTGCAGTTATAACGGTTTACAAATCAAATTTATACAATTTTGAAGAGTTACAATTGAAAACTCTTTAAATTTAAGTTTTAAAAATACTGTCCTGTCAACGTCAAATGTCAAATGTGCTCTGAAGTATCGGTAAAGATGGTAAAGTAGTTTTGTCCTCGATTGCAGCGCTTGTATTATTGTCGTTGTCAACAAGTCCAAAAGATCGTCAAAATGCCTGAAAATTTAAATCAAAAATTGTTTTACAACACAGTTCTGTGTCAAGCATTTTCCCCGGGAAAACAATTTTTATGTGCCGGAAATATTTATGGTGATGTCGCTGTCTATGAGTAAGTACTTTTATTCTATTCTTTCGTCATTTGAAAAAACACCGCATTTTGAGGTTATAAACATTGCTTTATTTTTTGATTTTTTAATTAATTACCATTCAAATATTATTATTGGGTCAGTATTTTTTAATGAAATACATGAAGTATGAACGTTCACCAAATAGATTTATAATATTTATGCATGAGAGGAAAAGGCACAGGAAAAGTGATATTCAGAGAGGTTAGGAATTTCTCTCCCTGAAGACCTGAAGAATTCTTCAGGTATTTTTTTCTCAGCCTTCTCAGTTTCATAAAGTATATGTCTCATTGATGCAAAATTTGGATCACTTGTAATTTTCAAATTACTTATTTTTTTCTCTTTTGCAATAAATTCTACATATATTTTAATATATATTTATATTTTTTCAGACTCTCAAAAATCCTGGGACCTCAACAAGGTGAAGAAAATGAGGTGCAAGGACCAACTTACCGTTTCGCAGCTCATCCTGAGCAACACGTGCAAAGTATGGTTGAAACTGAACACTTTCTGGTTACTGGAACATCCGGTGAAATATCAGGATGGGACTGGAAAGTCATTACTTCAAACAAGGCCTCGAAAGCTAAAGTTTCTTGGACAATAAACTTACCATCCAAGAGGTATCAACAATTTTACACATTAAAATATAATAGACTTTCATTAGTGATATTTAAAATATTTTAAGATTCTCCTTTAAAATTTGGCCAAAATTATGTTTGGACTTTCTACTTTTAAACGTGTCCCTCTTAAATCAATAATTTTCCTGCATAAATATTTTTAATTTTCTTTGGTAGTGTGTCGAGGATTTCAGATTTTCCGTAATTTCGGTTGAGTGCGGTAGGCGTAACAGAAACCACTAAAATCTAAATTTTACAAGATTGTACTTTCGTAACTATAATCTAAAAATCTATTGATTCTTATCATGTATATTTGCTTAAAAATTTGGTGTCATTTATAAGAATATTGGTGGAAATTAAATTTAAACATTTGTATTTGGATTGAAGGTTCAGTGATATTGAAAAACTTACCTATTTTAAATTATATGATTTCTAAATTGAGTAAAAAAATAGTTTTTTGCATAAATTTATATATCGAAATGTTATTTTCCGATTATTATCCATTTACATTTTTATTCAAAAAATCATTTTCATTAACCTCTCCAAACATAGAAACAAAAAACACAATTTCGAAATTAAGTTTTCTAGAAGTAATTCGTTTCTTTAAAAATAATTGATTAAATCAATAAATAATGACAGCTACCTTTTTCCGACAAATAATATAAGATATAATCATTATGTTATAATAAAAAAAGTTAATAACTAATTGGATTTCATTACAAATTTTCTCTTTATCATACTAACCCCGTTATCACACTTACCCCTATCTACCCTACTTGTCGTAATTTCGAATTATTAATTTCTATTATTGAAATTTACAGAGACAGTCACGAGAAGCCGGATGTTAATTTCATGGTATACTCGAAATCGAACCACTTATTATACGCTGGGTGTGGGGATAATAAGATCTATATTATCGATTTGGAAGGCGGAAAAGTATTAAGAAGTTTAGAAGGCCATGAAAATTTCGTTCACAGCATTTCTGTAATGTGAGCAAATAAGCAAATAATTTTAAATAATAATTATGTAAATATTAAGGTTTATTATAATATATAATATATTATATATATAATATATAATATAATTAATATTAAAATTATATTAATAATTAAATATAAATATTAATTCTCCCCTTACAAATAATTAAAAAAGCAAATAATGTCATTATTATTTGGGTTATTTTCAATAATTTGAGCTATTTAAATGATTACAATTTAGAATAAAACGAAAATGTAAATAGAAAGATATTTTTGCTTTGAAAGGTATTAAGGTATTAGGGTGGCCCTTATTTTTTACTTATAGAAGTTCTTTGCTCTCACGAAAGATTGCAATAGATTACACGGGAATAAAATTGAGTAACGCAATTATTGTAGAAATATAATTGATATTCAAAATTTTTTCTTTGGTTTGATACTCGATTGAACAAACAATTAAGTTCAAATTGTGACATAACATCGCTTTTAAATTATCGGTTAACAAAAAGCTGCCTTTTTCTCACGTTAAATCAATAAGAAAATGTATGGTGTTTAAGCCATGGGTTAATGTTAACCGATTTGGTTCAAATTTGGAAATCAGCTTTTTGGGTGTTCTACCAAAACGGGACAGTGAGAGCAAATAATTTATAAATTTGATTTCACCAAGTATAACTAAGAACTAACCTTATATGCATTTTGTGATTTTTGTATATAAAACTTATTTTTAACAATATTTTATGGTATTTCAGGGGGGGACAATTGGCGTCTGGCAGTGAGGATGGTACCGTAAGATTATGGGATCTACGGAAAAGAGAAAATACGAATATTTTACAACCTCATTTAGCTGAGAAGGTAGCCAGACCGAAATTGGGCAAATGGATTGGCACAGTAGATTTTACGGAAGATTGGCTGGTATGTAAATTACATAAGTTAAACCGTAAGAAGAAAGTATCTAAAGGCTTTATTGAAGAGTTTCAATCTTCAAAATTATATCAAAAAATTAAAACTTAATGAAACTAGATATACGGTAAAGTTCAAAATTACTTCATCTTTAACTTGATTGATAAAACTCACAAAAAAGGCCTATTAATTATTGCAACAAATTTTAGAAGAGAAACTTAAGCGTAAATAGTAAACAAATAGTTGAGGTCATAATTGTTTAATTAAATATAATTATTTGCATATTTGTCTTTTTTTCTTCCCCTTCAGGCAAAATTCGTAGTTTTCATTCAATTTTAATTTTCAAAAGTTCATTCTATTCCTTGAAAGGTTCTTCACAATTGTATTCGACACGCTTTTATTTATATATTTTATTTTATTTATAAATAATGCGTACAATTATTTTAGGTTAGTCATTTTTTTAATAACAACATTTTCTAAGTGATATTTAATAAAAACTTTAGGAAAAGAATTGTAAATAATCTTTCTGCTTTTACCTAAACAAGAAGAAAAAACGCATCTATGCAAATAACTATATTTAAATAAGCAATTATGACCTTAAATATTTTTTTATAATTTACACATAGGTTTTTCTTCTGAAATTTGTTACAATAAGTAACGGGCCCTGTTCTGTCAATTATAGAAATCAAGGTGATGAATAAGAAATTTTGTACATCACGGTACACCTAGAACATCCTCGAGTGATTTTATAAAAGAATGTTGGCAAAATGGCAGAATCTCAAGTTATTAAATTTTAATTACAAAGATCAGACATTCCCCCATTTCCCTGCATTTCCAATTTTTTTAAATACATATTGTTCGCTTTACATTTACAAAATTATTCTTTTAAAGAGGAGAATATGCTACCGCGTGTAGTGTAAATTTTTTTTTCTACATACAGAATTATTTACCATAATTAATTTTACTTTTTTTTAAATTTAAAATGTTATTAATTGAGCTTTATAATTAAAATGAAATTTTTTATTACAACTATAATAAAGAGCAAGAATCTCTAGATGCGTCTATGAAAAATAATAAAATGCATCAGTATAATATTGAAGCACTTGAATAAATTATTTATAAATGAATGAAGTACAAAATAAAAAACAATGTATTGTAACAACTTGAAAAAAAATTGATGCTGAAACATGTTGAAAATGTAAAAACCGGATACAGCAGTTGTTATCCAGTATAACATTGGAACAGTTTAAAAATATAATATATCGTAATTTAAAAAAAAGTATTAGATGGTGAAAATTAGAGAGATTGATCAGCAACCTGGGTCGGAGCAGTGTTGCGGAGTGAACGTGTAATTTATATAAATAACACGAGAACTCCAGATCAATCTAAAACATCTATACCTAACACCTATATACCCAACAACCCTGTACCCATATACCGATCTACCTCGTACCTATATACCTATTTCACCACCTCCCAACCGAACAAGTCACGCCTACCCCGGAAGGGAAATGGCTTAATGGTATAATAATAATTTAAAAAGTTAAATAACTAAAAAGTGGAATATTCCAAGTTGATCAACTGCAAAGTTAAATGTTCTAACTTGAACAATTTAAAGTCAGAATTTCAGAATGATCGAGCCACTTGAATTTTAAATCTGTATAG
Source organism: Andricus quercusramuli (assembly GCA_932178445.1). Taxonomy (NCBI): domain Eukaryota; kingdom Metazoa; phylum Arthropoda; class Insecta; order Hymenoptera; family Cynipidae; genus Andricus; species Andricus quercusramuli. Next base: position 60,296 of record CAKNXH010063620.1, on the reverse strand, counting down.
GAGTAGTGTTGAGCAGTCGAAAATTTTATTTCTCAATCTTACCAAAACAAAATTTATAAATACATATTTATTTGACGGATTTAAAACAAAAACCATTTAGGATTTAAATAAAACTTTAAAGCCTAAATATTTTGTTGCTGAATATATACAAATTAAATATTTTAGGCGCACAAACTTGAACTATTTTGAATTTGCATTTGAAAGCATTGAATAGTGTAGTTTCTTTTACATTTTAATTATTAATATTGTAGTAAGCACGAAATGACAAATATTGGAAAGAAATATTTAATTATACGTAGAAGTATCACGAATTGATTATTAATGGTGGAGTTTTTTTAAGAGAAAACGATTTTAAACATATACAAATTGTTTACTTAGCAAATTTGTTTTTTTTTGAAGTTTTTATGTCACCTTGAATGGATTTTTAACGAGCCAAGTATATCTAGAGTTCTTAAATGCTCCAGAATTTATGTTGATCAAATGCTCTCGAGAATATGCTCAACATTCAGGCTCAAACAGAGAATGTGTGGAACATTTTAGAGAATTTAGAGCATTAATTGCTTAAACAAATATATATCATAATTAATACGTATATTTTTCACCAAAAACACTCCTCAGTGAAGTAAACATATATTTTCGTGAAAAATATGTTTACTGTTACTTTAATATCTTTTTTAATTTGAATTTAGCGCCTTTTATAATTTGATGCGAAACATTTTTCAGCGAATTTTAAATAATGTCATTATTATTTAGGTTATTTTAAATAATTTTAGCTATTTAAATGATTATAATTCAAAATAACACGAAAATTTTAACAAGAAGACATTTTTGCTTTGAAAGGTATTAAAAAATATATTATACGATGTTTTAAAGCGTAATTTAAAATGCTTATAAATGATAATTGATTTCTCAAAGCATGTAAAGGTCAAGCATATTCTCGAGCATATTCTCATACTCATGAGAATTTCTCCGAGCACTTAACGTCCTTAGAACACTAAGTATATCTAATTTTTAAAAATTAATTCTTTAATGGCAGAAATCGTTAAAAAATCATTTAAAATTAGGGATGCGCGTCCATATATTACGTGACGCTCTGAAGGAGGGAAAGTTAAAGGAGGAAGAAACAAGAAAAAGATCAAGTAACGGTTGACAATTTTTCTTTTTTAATTTAAAATTCAAGTATTTTGTTGAAAATTTGTCTTTTTGGTAGAAATTAATCTTACTGGTTGAAAATTAATCTTTTCGGTAAAAGCTTCAATTATTCCAGTTGAAGATTAGCATTTTAGTTTAAAATTTATCAGGTAGGTTGCACATTGATGTTTTTTAGTTAAAAATGTCACTATTTGGTTGAAAATTTGTCTTTTTTAGTTGAAGATCAACTACTTCATTGGAAATTCATATATATTGTTGAGAAAATCGTCTTTTTGTTTGAAAATTAATCTTCTTGTTAAATATTCATCATTTTAGTTGCAAATTCATCTTTTTGTTTTAAAAAAGAACTATTTGATTGAAAGTTAAATTCTATTATAATTCATCTGTTCCACTTGAAGATTCATCATTTTAGTTGAAAATTCGTCACTTTGGTTGACATTTTTTTTGGTGAAAATTAATTTTTTTCAACTGAAATTTTAACTATTCCATTTCTGTTTGAAAATTGTTCTTTTTTAGTTGAAAATTCATGTATTTTGTTGAAAAATCGTTTTTTTTTTGTAGAAAAATTAGGTTTTTGGTTATAAATTCAACTATTTGCTTAAACTTCAACTATTTGGTTAAAAATTAATCTTTTGTTGAAATTGAAATATTTTTACTTGAAAAGTTATGAATTTAAAGCTATTTAAATTGAACTTAATATAGTACCCACATTAATTTTACCTAAATAAGTACTGAATTTCAAGTAAAAGAAGATCAAATAAAAACTTGTTCGAATTATTATTTATATTCATGGGCTTTAGAGACAAATTCAAGAAATTATTAATTATATTTATAGTATTATTTAGTTATTCAGTTAATCGATGGTATCTTGTAGTGTAATTCGTCAAAGCTTTCTAAATTAAAAATATGTATTAATTGAATCCATAGAAACTGAAGAAAACATTATTCTGAGTCGATTGTTTGAAAAAAATGTCAGGGAATTTTTTTCTAGGGTTTGAGTAAACACCCTTGTCCTAAGAGGGAGGGGTGAAAAATCACTAAAAATAGCGTCACGTAATATGTGGACGCTCCTTATTTAAAAATACATAATTTGTTATAGAAGTATTGCTTATTCTTTTCTGCACGTAAAAATTAAAGTTTAATCTTTTCTCTATTTTCTCGTTTTTTTGTGAAAAAATTACCCAATTATCCCTTTTTTGATCTCCTTTTATGCTGTGATCCCTGTAGTTAATATCTGAATTTGAAATATGTATATCATTTCGAGCCGTGGGTCGTAAATTTGATTTATATTTATAATACAGCTCTTATATTTTACGTAATCAATATA
>CAKNXH010063620.1:40265-57717 GCA_932178445.1 Andricus quercusramuli | reverse complement strand
AATATATTATTACGCAGTACATTTCATTCAATGGACAGAAATTCTTTTTACAAATATACAAAGCTTGATCTAAATAATTGACTTTAAGATTTTCATTCTCTCTAGTATTTCCATTGATTCTACCATTTTTTACTCTAAATTTCAATATCACCCTATTTGAATGGATTTAAAAATATAATTGACTTTTTCTAATGTTTACTTTAGGTATATTTAAAACTCTGACTCGAACGCTAGTAAAATTGAAATATCACAAGAAACCGTGGCCGGCAATAACTGCAGGGATGAAACCTTCTCTGCCATCCCGTGATCTGACCCAAAACCAATCTTTGACGTGATCACTGAGTAGAGCTACGACATCGCCTTTCATTACGCTGATGGCGTTGACTCCCTGACCCTCGAAATCATTTCTTATGACGAGCAAAATGTGACGGGATCCTTTTGTTTTCGCATTTGCAGCTGCTCTTAAATAGAGTCGATCGACGCTGCGTTCTCCGCATGTTGAAACTGCATCTCTCGAACCCCGTCTAACTCGAGCCGTTCTTCCGCGAGTTCCACATTCGGACCTAGTGTCTCTCAGTTTTTCGGTGTCCGTCATATTTCCTGCAAAAGTTTTATCAGAAGTATTAATTTGATGTTTCTTTTCAGAATTTGTAAATTTTGCCAGAATTCAAAAATAAATTTTCAACTAGGTGGAAGAGTAGAGAGTAAACGAGATAGAAGGATAAAAAGATTTTTTTGTATGCAGGACTCGCACTCCCGCACTATTTTCCACTTTTTTCGCACGAGGCTACTATCGGCTACTTTTTAGGGCTTTGTAGCTTCGGGCGGAAGCCGTTATAGTTTCAGTCTGATGTCTGTCCGTCCATCGTACTCTTTTCCAAGAAGGGGAAGTGAGGGGACTCTAATCTCGCAAGGGGTGGAAAAGTAAGGGGAAATGATAGGTGGGGAAGTAGGGGACGTGAGGAGAAATTAAGATAGGAGAAGTAGGAGAAGTGGTGGGAAATGAGGGAAAGGTATATAGGGGAAATGAGTGGAGAAGGGGAAGTGAGGGGAAATTTGGGGTGAGGAGAGGAAGAAGTCAAAAGACGGGGGGGGGGGGGAATCGAAGGTTGAAATTTTGAGAGGGAAAGTATGGGAGTGAGGTTTGAACGACATATTTACGTCTTGATAGATTACGAAATTCTTTTTTGTAGGCGCTAGGCGCCTACTTCGATTCTTTTTTGGGGGTAAAATACTAAAAGTTACTTGTTTCGCTGTTGTCAATAATCAATCGATACTTCATGTTAAAAGAACAAGAATTGTACATTTAAAACGATCACTCTGGAGTTGTTCGTCTAAACTAACCAGTCTTTTTTTGAGTTAGCTTTCTGGTTTAGTGCTTCAAGGAGTCAGTCGTTTATCCGAAGATAGGAAAGAAACCAAATATAAAACTTTACAGTTTGATTATTTTTCTTTAAACTGTGTTTCTGTATACAGTCAACTTCATAACAGATTTATACCCATGTAACTCAAGTGTAACCTGGAAATTGGACAGAAAATAGAAGAGCCTGAAGCCATTTTTAAAGATGAGTTTTTCTTTAATGCCAATTTATATTAATATTGCTGAAGTAAAATTTTTAAAGGTGAAAAACTTCAAATAATGTAGAAATTTCTTGATAAAAATTTAGACTATCGTGCCTCATGTAACTTGAAAAATGAACTGATGACGTTTCCCTTTGCGCGTTATTTTCAAAGATTCCTAAATGCATTTTAAATTCATGGATTTTTTCCCTGAAAGAATTTATTCAAGAAAATTGAAAAGTTTCATGGGATTTCAAGGATTTTCAAATATTTCAAGATTTTTCCTCTCTCTATTCATAGGAATTTTCAATTGATTTCAACAGTTCCAATGGAATTTCCAAATTTTTAAAAAAGAAATTCTTATATTTTAGAGCTTGTTGAGAGTTTCCAGGGATTAATTTATCCAAAGGCACTTTAGAGTGGTTAAAAATTCGAAGAATGAACTGATGATGATTCCCTTGATTCCGTGCCTAGAGGTAGGCTTGTAATTGGCAGATAGGAACATATAAACTCTTATCTAATGCAACTGTGCTGAAGGCATAAAACACTAACCAATTGCGACTCTTCTCGGTTTCTATTATTTGCCCCCCCCCCCCCTACCCTCAGTAACTGAAGTTTGGCGGGACTGACGTTACAACTAGACTCTCCACCGTACGACGAATCACTACTTGGATATGATTTCGACTCTCAAAATGAATTTCTCGCTTGAAAGTGGTAATTTGGGTGTAAAATCTAAACAATGAATAATACAAACAATAAAATAGCCTCGGACTGGACTGAAACTTTGATTGAGGAAATGCATAAACACGGTAAACGTAAAAGTCGAGTTTCAGGCGATGAATGAAGACTGGGTGTTTGGAATTCTAGAGGGGTGAATGATCTTCAGGTAGGAGAACTACGAGAAACTATGCACGTAAGGAAGCTAGATATTTGATGTGTACCTGAGACAAAGAAAAAGGGTTGCGAAAGTAGGAACATAGAAAATGGGTTGTTGAAAGGCGGTTTTGAAATTTGGTCAGGAGTAGATAGTGAATCACATGGTAGGCAAGGGATCGGTTTCATTATGAATGAAAAAGCAAGACAGCATCTCAAAGATCATGATTTTGTATCTCCCAGATTGTTGTGGGCTAGAATGATGGTAGGAATCAGAAGATTCTTTATCATAGCGTGCAACGCCCCAGTTGATAGCCATCTGAGAGAAGTCAAAGACGCCTTCTGGAACACTTTAAACGATACAATAAGTACTTGCGATCAAGGTGAAAGAATAATTTTGCTAGGAGATATGTACGGATGGGTCGGCGTCCAACAGCAGGGTACAGATACGGAAAGGGTGCTAGGTAAGTTTGGGGATCCAAGAAAAAATTATAACGGGGAAAAATTAGATAGCTTATGCATAAATAGGGCAACTTGGGAGACGCTTAGAAGCAATAAAGATGTAGAGGGCGCGTGGTCTTTGTTACGGGATATCATTGTTAAAACTGCGGTTGAAGTGTGTGGTACGGCAGTGGTAGGAAGAAAGTCTGGTGATGCGTAGTGGAATAGAAATGGAATAGACTTAAAAGCGATTACAGAGAAAAAAAGAGGAAAGTTAAACGACTAGTCAAGGAAAGTAAAGATAAAATCAGAGCTGAAGAAGAAAAGAAATTACAAAACGACTTTAAAGAAATTATGAAAATATTATTTAAATAGATGAATGGAAGTAAAAGTACATAGTTTGTTAGCATGAGAAACAACAAAGGTGAAATGTTATATGATACAGACGGGATAGTAGACGCTTTGAAAGACTCTTTTAAAGAATTATTAGGAGGTGAAGCTATATGGAAACACACATGCGACATGGAACATAATGCATTAGAAAACCCAATTGAGAAAGTCTGTGTCACCGAGGTTAGTCCAAAGTGGATTTATGCCAGGAAGATCATGTACAGATCAAATATTTATCTTAAGACAGATCACAGAAAAAAGTTTGAGAGTGGGATAGAAAGTTTTCTGTGCATTCGTTGGCCTAGAATACGATGTTGTCCTTAAAGAATACGGAGTCAATGGATGGCTCCTACAAGCAATACAAACAATATATGCAGGTAGTAAAGCGAGTGTAAGGGTTAATGGGAACCTGAGTGACTAGTTCGGTATTATGCAAGGCGTGAAACGAGGATGCGTTATGTCCACATGGCTATTTATCATATTTATGGATAAGTGTCTAAGAATGGCTCTCTTCGACGAAGAAGGTGCAGATCTCGGGACAGTGAGGGTACGTGGGTTAGCTTTCGCAGATGGCAAGATTGTTATGGCAGATTCAATAGAGGACTTGCAAAGAATGTTGAATGAACTGAATACAAACATGAAGAACATGGGCCTCAAAATTGACGTAAACAAAACAAAAAGCATGGTGTTTGAAGGAAAAGGTGAGAAAACAATGTAAAACATTGTCCTAAATAATGAGAGACAAGTTGATAAGTACGTATATCTAGATAGCCTATACACTAGCGATGGAAAGATAGATGGGGATTTAGATAGGTGCATAAATGAGGGTAAGAAGGTTATCGGTAGAGCATGATCCATTCTTAGAAGTAAAACATATAAAAAAGCTAAAATGGCCAGACATAATTCTATATTTGTACCGACTGTGTTGAATGGTAGCGAGACAGTGACCTGTCAAGAAAAGGCTAAGAGTAAAATTAACGCGATTGGCATGAAACCTCTGCTCATAATATGCGGGAAAACACTGGACAAAGTGAGAAATGGGATAATCCTCAAAGAACGTGGTACAGATGAGACACTGGTTGACATGTGGAAAAGAAATTAATTAAGATGGTTCGGACATGTTGAAGGAATGAAAAATAAACGACTGACGAAACAAGTGTATAAAGGTAAAGTAAATGGCAGAATGCCATAGAAACACGAGAGCTTGTATGCAAAAATGCATGGACGTGAAGGAAGCTAGAGAAGTATGCCAGGACAGAAAAATGTGGCGACGAATAGTTTATAAAAAGAGTGACAGTAGAATGAATGATACATGAAACAAAAGACCTTGGGCACTAATAGGCGAGGAACCTCACATAACAAACTTGTGAGGCTCTTCACGTGGGGTAATCGCTAGAGAGATTGATCAGCAACCTGGGTTGGAGCAGTGTTGCGGAACGATCGTGTCATTTAAATAAATTACGCGAGAATTCTAGATCAATCTAAACAGTCTATACCCCCTACGGCACATTACTCCTTTTCTCACCGAGCGAGCCACGCCTACCCCGAAAGGCTTAATGGTATAATAATAATATTTTTTAATTCACTTGAATTGCTTTGAATTCTTTTGAGTTCGTTGAATTATGTTGAATTTCGTGGAATGAATTCGTCTGAATAGGGTCTTTCACTGAAACTTTTTTATGCTGGAATATGGAAATATATAATCTAATCTCACTAATAACACGAGCATAGTTTAAGAACAGTCATTTTTAGAAATTCTGTAAAAAAGAAAAATGTGCAACTGGTTTTTTCATGTTGAATCTGTGGCTGTGACATCATCCTCCTTTCAAAATTTTGTAAAAAGCTACATAATTGACGTTTTTTTTTGTAACAAATATTTTAAAAAGCAATACAGATGACGCTTTTTGTCTTAATGATCAAATACAAATTTTAACAATTATGAAAAAATAGAGATTGGGAATTATTTTTAATTTACTTACTCTATTCTCAACTTACACTATTTTGAACTCACTTCTTGAGTTGATGAACTCAGGGGATTCCGTGAACTCTGAAAGTTCCATTAACCCTGATATTTTAATGAACTCTGGGAGTTTCATAAACTTCAAAAGTTCCATAAACTCCGGCAATTCCATGAACTACGGGAGTGCTACAAATTCAGGGAGTTCCCTGAACTCCGTTAGTTTGTAATACATCCGAAGTTTATGGAAACCCCGACGTTTCTTAAACTTGTAGAGTTCATGGACCCCCCCGGTGTATGAAACTTCCAGAGTTCCATGAACTCTGCGAGTTAATCTGCTCCGGGAGTTCCATTAACTCGAGAAATTTCACAAATTCTAGGTCTCTAATGAACTCCGGGAGCTTGTGAAATTCTCGGAGTTTGTAATGGACTCGGAACTCTAGAAGTACCAGGAGTTTCAATAACTCAGGGAGTTTAATAAAGTACGAGATTTTTATTAACTTTGGGTGTAGCACAAACTCCAAGGAGTTACTTAAATTTAATAATTTCTCTAAATCGTCTAAGGTCGTAAAATGTATGTATTTTTGGCGAGTCATTTTCTTCCGAGAGTTTCACCATTTTCATTTTGAAAGAGGAATAAAAGTGAAATTTTGCCGCGGCAGACCTGGCAGGGGGGGGGGGGGCCACAAAAAAACACATTTTTTCCTCCAATAATAATTTATCTAGTTTTTAAAGTGTATATTTGTTGTAGAGAAAAGTTTTAAAATACCGTAAAATTAAAAATATTTTCAGTAATTTTATTGGTATTTTGAATCTTCTATGTTTGAATACTCATCTCCCGATTCTCGATAGGCCTCGGGTCTGGTCGGGCATGCCAAAAATGACTTCCTATTTGTTTTTATTTGAGTCTCAGCCTCATTTTTTTGTAAAAAAATAGATTAAAACAATGTTCCACTTTTAGCTGCTTCTTCAAAATTTGTACTACTACTTTTTTGAAAGCCAGGCTCGAGTACGTAAAAATACTTGCCTAGTGGCCTAGGGAAGACGTCAGTGGAGTCTTCCCAACAAGGACCGTGAGTTGGTTGTGGTAAAGTTCCTAGTGGTAAGCAAGCAGCATAACCGACGTAGCCTTCTTGACCATGAGGAGTTTGAACGTATAGCCAAGCTTGGTTTTTGAAGACAGCGTTCACCACCGTTCCCAGGGGAAGACCTACCTCATCCTGAGTTCCCCCTTGGGTCTGATAAAGAACGGAAGGAAACGACAAGACCACTGGAATATTCGCTGGTCTCTCTATGGAAGCCTGTCATTATGGTAAGATGATTTTTTTAAAATAAGAAATTATTTCTCTTTAACTACGAAATTCTTGGAGATGATAAAAATCCGAGAATCCAACGCTCTAGAATTTGGACAATGCACTCTCAAATGTCTCTATTCAAATAAAAACAAAAATCAAAAAAGAGAAAAGAAAAAGAAGGCAAAAGAAAATGAAAAAAGAGGAAAGAGAAAGAAGGAAAAAAAAACAAAAATAAAAATAGAGTAAAGGTAAAGAAGGCAACTTTAAATCCCCTTCCTTCTTTTTGTTGCGTCTTTTTTTATTTATATTTTTTTTAAATCACAATTAAAAAAGCATTTACAAAAAACTACTCAGGGACTGTTCAAAAACTACGTCACGCTGTTTCAAACATGTATTCTATCCCTCCCCTTCTTCGTTACATATCATTACACAAACCTTGAACTCCCTACAGTGAGGACACCAAAACTACCCCCCCCCCCCCCCCAGTCAACATTTTTTGTTTGGCTTCAGTTTTAACATTTCAGTTTCAACATTTTTCTTCGATCAGTGTCGAAATGTATTGCATTTTTAATTTAATAGATTCGTTTTCTACCAAAATATGTATATGAACTTTCAACGAGAAAGTTAAGCTTTCAAGTTAAAAATTCGAATGTTTTTGAAAGCAGTTGACTCGTAAACCCAAAAAGCACAATCAATAAATTGCATTTTAAACTTAATAGTCGAATCTTTCATGGAAAAACGATTTTTTTAGAAGATAGTTGGGTTTTCAACCAAGCAGTTGAATTTTCGAACACAAATATATCTTTGTAACAAAATAGTTGAATTTTTAATAAAAAAGTTGAATTTGTAACAACAACAAAAGTAATTTACTACTCAAAAGCATTTACTACTACATAGTTAAACTTTCAAGAAAAAGGCACGAATTTTTAACAAAAAATGTAATTGTTGATTTTTTAACCAAAAAATACGAATTTTTAACAAAATGGTTGTGTCCTCAACCTATGAAATTTATCTTTAACCAAAAAGTTTCAGTAAAAGAGACAAATTTTCAAACCAAAGACAAATTTTCTAGAAAAAAGTTCAATTCTTAACCCTAAAATACGAATTTTCAACCAAAAAGTTAATTTTCAACCAAATAGTCGAATTTTCTACGCAAAAAATAAAATTTTCAACAAAATACGTAAATTTCCTACCAAAAAGTTAATTTTCAACCAAATAGTTGAATTTCATACAAAAATAATAGAATTTTCAACTCAAAAAGATAAATTTCCAACCAAAAATTTGAATTTTTAAGCAAAAAGAGAATATAATTTTCTACAAAATAGTTGAATTTTCAACAAAAAGTTCATTTTAAACCAAATAGTTGAATTCCAAATTGAAAACGATAAATTTTTTATCAAAAATGGAATAGTTATATTTGAAGTCTACAAAATTGATTTTTAACCCAAAATAACGAATTGTCAACAAAATAGTTAAATCTTCAAACAATTAGTCGAATTTTTGACTAAAGGAAGTGAATTGTGATCAAATATATAATAGTAGACATCTTAATTAAAAAGAATTAAATTTCAACGAAAAATTGTTGGATTTTCATATCGGGTTCTATTAGTTTAGTTCGCATTCAAGCGAAAAAATAGAAAAAGGGGAAGTTTCTTGTAGACCGAGGGAAAAAGAGAAATGTTTTAGAAATGTACAAATACGGGAATAGAGAAAAGAATGTGAAGTCTGTATTTGTATATTTTACTTCTGAAATAAAATCAGTAATTTTCATTTTTTCAAGCATTTCCACAAATTGTTATTCACATTTATATTTTCCATGTGTTATGTCATATTCTGCGTTACCCCCCCCCTCCCTCCCCATCATAAATCGTCGCACCCCCCCGGGCGATTGCACCGTAGTTTTTGAATGATCCCCAACGTTTCGGTGTTCATTCAAGTCCCTTTTCAAGACAAGAAAAAAAAAACATTAAAAAAGTTAAAACCCATAAGGAAACTAGCATGTTCTCCCCACGAAACACAAAGTCATTGTTAGTTTTTTGAAAGTATGTTTTTGCTGTGTTTAAAAAAATAATAAGAGAAAAAAGACGAAAGAAAAAAAAAGAAGGAAGCGGATTTGGCGGTTTTCTTCTTTTTCTTTTCGATTCTTTTATTGTTATTTTTATTTCATTTGAATAGAGACATTTGAGATGGTGTTGTCCAAATTTAATCCTTGGATTCTGTTTTTTTTTTAATTTCCCAGAATTTCGTATTTGAATTTCAATGCTGGACGTTAAAAGGTGTTTAAATTTCCATTTATTATGCAGTTAATTTAAACTTCTAATTATTTGTATGTACTTATACTATCAGAAGTAAATTGGAAAGACTAGGTTACAAAAAAAATATTTGAAGAAAAAAGTGAAAAATTATTTTGAAAAATAATGGGAAATTTTTGTAAATAATTGAACCTGGTTAATTTTTGTGAAAGTTACCTTTGTTAGGAAAGAATCGAGATCAGCAATTTCGTATCCAAATCTGCTAGGGGGTCTAGGTTTATGAGGTCGTTTTGTTTTCCGGTGCCTGTGTTTTTCACGTCCACTTGGCGTCAACGTAGACTCCCGGGGAACAAGTGTTGGTTCTGAAATTGCTCTTTTTATCTTTTCTTTCACCTCCTTTTCTATTGACAAAATTTCCGGATGCTTCTCTAACTTAGTGTCCATCGTAGTTTCTAAAGTTCCGTTCAGTCTTTCCTTCTCGATTGGCTGCAAAAAGAAAAGGTATCCATTTTTTGAGTATAGACTGAAACAGAAGTCATGTCTCTTCAAAATTTATTTTGTTTCATAAATTGTTGTCAAAGGTTCCAAAACAGTTCAAAATAGGTTCTGTTTCAGCCGGACTTTTTAAAGATAAAACTACCTTATGCGGGGCTAAGCAGGACAAACACAGGGAAGGAGGGGCACAGAAAATTTGGAATTTTGCGAATTATATTGTTTTATCTGGTTGAAAAACTGGTGGAGATACAGTAAAGTGAGGCATACGAAATATTTGGATTTCATGACTTTCTATTTGTACTTTCTTTGAATGAAATGCGCGCGACCCGCTTTACTCTACGTGTCCCGCTTAGCCCCGCATTACGCTACAAAAAAAGTCCCACTTAACTTTAAAAGTAAAATCTTAACATGTTTTAATTTTTCTCAATAGTAACACTCATAGAATTTGTTTTATGACTAAAGTACTAGAAAAGTCCCTATTCATTTCTTTTGTAAAGTTTTTGCAAACCTTACTTCAATCACGCTATTTTGAACACTTTCCTTCCCTACCCTTCTTCGTCACATATCATCACGCAAAGCTTGCACCCTCCTGGGTGACGTCACAAATACAATGAAATGCTTGAATTTTCAACCATAAAAGATTAATTTTCCACCAAAGGATATGAATGTTAAACGAAAGAGGTGAGTTTTCAAGATCAGAAGTCGATTTTTTTAGAAAACGGTTAAATTTTAAACCCGAAAAGATGAATTTTCAACCAGGAAAGATGATTTTCGAAATAAATAGTTGAATTTTCAACGAACTAAAATGTTAATTTTAGACCAAAAAGTTGCATTTGCAATCAAATATTTGAACTTGCAAACAGAAAATATTGATTTTTTTTTAAACCACAGATAATTGTATTTTTAATGAAATAGTTGATCTTCAACCAAATAGTTGTTGAAGTTTATACCAAAATAATAGTTTCTTTAATCCAAAACGACAAATTTTCAACAAAACAGTTGAATTTTTAACAAATAAAAAAAAGAATTGTTCACAAAACAGTGAATTTCCAAGCATAAAATATGAATTTTCAGCCACAAAGTTAATTTTCAACCAAATAGTTGAAATTATATCCAAACAAGAGCTGTTGAATTTATAAGCAAAATAAAAACGAATTTTCTACAAAATAGTTGATGAGGAGAGAAGTAGACTTGATAATGATTACATACACAAATAGAGGAAAGTAAACTACTTGACAAGGAAAGTAAAGATAAAATCAAAACAGGAGAAGAGAAGAAAGTGCAAAGCAATTTTAAAGGAAGCAAGAAACTGTTTTATAAATAGGTGTTGATCAATATAAAGGGAGGCAAAGGTACAGAGTTAGTCAGAATGAGAAATAGCAAGGTTGAAATTCTATATGATATAGACGGGATACTAGACGTTTTGAGAGACTCTTTTAAGGAATTATTAGGAGGTGAAGCTGTAGGGTGCCTCAACTGCGATATAGAGCATGATACGTTAAAAAACCCAATTGAGAAAATCTGTGCCTCTGAGGTTAGGGATATAATTAAGAACTTAAAAAATGGTAAGGCTGCTGGTGTAGACAGTATTAACGCTTAAATGCTTAAATACAGTGGCGATTACATACCTCACAGTTCGTGCGAATTGAGAAAATGTATCGAGATGAGAGAAGTTCCAGATGACTGGAAAAAGGGATTACCGCACCAATATAACACATGGGTCATTATGTACCGAGCCTAAGACACAGGTGATGCCGCCAATGCCATGCCAATTTTTTTTGGTAGTACCAACCGTCAAAAGATCCCTGTAAAAATTGCATGACATTCGGTTCCATTGTTATCGAGATATTGAAGGTCAAGTGACGCAAAATTTGTTTTTCTTTAAACAATGGATAAAAACGAGTTTCGTGTATTAAACAAACACTATTTTTTTTGGGGGAAAAATACCATTGAAGCTTAGCAATGGCTTGAAAAATGTTACCGGGAATGTTGCCCGTCGAAAACAACCATTTGCCGATGGTATGCAGATTTTAAACGCGGTCGAACAACCTCCGAAGCCGCGGAGCGCCCAGGACGTCCAACTGAGGTAGCAACGCCCGAAAACATCCAAAAAATTCGGAAAATTATTTTGTTCGATCATAAAGTGAAGTTGCAAGAGATAGCTGACATCCTAGAGATATCAAAAGGCACCGTGTTTAAAATTGTGCATGAAAATTGCGTATGAAAATTTTTTTTCCAAGTGGGTGCCGCGTTCGCGTTGCCACCTCAATTGGACGACCTGGGTGCTCCGCGTGTTCGGTGGTTGTTCGACCGCGTTTAAAATCTGCATCACTTGGGCAAATGGTTATTTTCGATGGGCACTTTTCCCGGTAACACTTTTCAAGCCATTTATGAGCTTGGCGATATTTTCCACCATTAAAAAACAGTCATTACCACACGAAACTCGTTTTTATCCATTGTTTAAACAAAATCAAATATAGGGTCAGTTAAACTTCAATATCTCGATAACGACTGGACCGAATCTCATGAAATTTTTACAGGGATCTTTTGAAGGTTGGTAATACCAAAAAAAAATCGACATGGCCTTATCGGCATCACCTGTGTGTTAGTCTCGGGACTTAATGACCCATGTGTTACAAATGAATGGGAGATAAAAGCAAGTGCAATAATTAAAGAGGTATCAGCTCATTAAGTACCGTGTAAAATGTATTCAAAAATACTTATTCGTAGGGTAGTCAAAATAACAGAAGAAAAGATATGGGAAGTCCAAAGTAGATTTATGCCAGGAAGATCATGTGCTGTTCAAATATTTAGCGTGAAACAAATCACAGAAAAAAGTTTGAGAGTGAAGAAGAAAGTTTTCTATGCAATTGTGGACCTAGAAAAAGTGTTTGATAAGGTGGACAGAAGTATACTTCTGGAAGTCCTGAAAGAGTAAGGAGTCAATGAATGGCTCCTACAAGCAATAAAAGCAATATACGCTGGTAGCAAAATGAGTGTAAAGGTGAATGGGAAACTAGGTGACTGGTTCGATTTATTATATTCATCGACAAGTGTCTAAGAATGGCCCTCTTCGACAAAGAAGGTGTGGATCTCGGGACAGTGAGGGCACGTGGGTTAGCGTTCGCAGATGATAAGGTTGTTATGGCTGAGTCAATCGAACACTTACAATGCGGAGCAAAGTGAATACAAACATGAAGAACATGGGCCTTAAAATTAACGTAATTACAACAAAAATCATGGTGTTTGAAGAAAAGGGTGAGAAAACAATGTGCAACTCGGTCTTAAACACTTAAACCATGAGAGAACAGAACAAGTTGATAAGTACATATATCTTGGTAGCATATCAACAAATGACGGAACGATAGATGGGGAGTTAGATTGGCGTATAAATTGGGGTAGAAAGGTTATCGGTAGAGCAGGACCCATAATCAGAACTGAAAATATATCAAGTAAACCTAAAAAAAGTAAAATTAACGCGATTACGAATGTACTGGATCGTAGAGTTCTTGGGTGTACCAAGAAAATTAGTTAGACTTATCGAAATTTGCTTACGCGGCAGTAGGGGTAGAAAAACGGAAGTTTATCTGAAGAGTTTTCGATCCGCGATGGCCTAAAACAGGGCGATCCACTTTCGTGCGTCCTTTTTAACTTAGTTTTAGAGCACGTGGTCAGACAAGTACAAGTGAATCCGACCGGTGCTACCCTCAATGGGATAATACAAATTCTTGGGTATGCGGATGATCTCGACTTACTAGGGGATGATAAAGAAACCGTAGCAAAAAATGCAGAAATCCTGATCACAAAAGCCAAAGATATTGGCTTGGAAGTGAGCGAATCGAAGACAAAATATATGAGCGTCGTCAGATCCGAACAAAGTAATGTAGGCGGGGATCTAATGGCCGAAAATATGAAATTCGAAAGAGTTAACGAGTTCAAATACCTCGGGTCTATCATAACTAGCAAAAATAATATCAAAACGGAAATCAACGCGCGGCTGCACGCTGGCAATGGGTGCTATCATGCAGCAAACACACTACTAAAATCGCGATTGCTATCTAGAAACATCAAAGTAAGAATCTACAAAACAATAATAATACCGGTCGTCATGTACGGGTGTGAAACGTGGGCGCTGACGAAAGGAGAAGAGAATAGGTCGAGTTTTCGAGAATAAAGTACTTAGAAAAATTCATGGTCCAAAAAGGGACGAAAGGGACCGGCGAATGGAGAAAACTGCATGATGATGAACTGCATGCCCTCTACGGGTCAGCAAATATTAATAGAGTAATAAAAGCGCGTAAATTAAGATGGACGGGGCATGTAGCAAGAATGGGCAATGAAAGAACAGTGGCGCAAGTTTTAAGAGGGAGACCGATTGGTAAGAGACCCCTAGGCAGACCGAGAAACAGATGGGAGAAAAATGTAAGGGATGATCTAAAAGAACTAGGACATGATTACTTAAAATGGATGGAGGATGCACAGGATAGAGATGCGTGGCGGTTTCGGGTAGATGAGGCGATGAACTTTCGAGTTCGAATCGCTAAACGATAATAATAATAATAACATGAAATTCCTGCGCATGATCTGCGGTAAAACGCTGATGGACAAAGTGAGTAATGAGATAATCCTCAAAGAATTTGTTGTGGAGAAGACACTAGTTGACATATGTGGGAAAAATTGTTAAGATGGTTTGGGCATGTTGAGAGAATGAACTATGGACGACTGACGAAACAAGTGTATCAAAGTAAAGTAAATCGCTGTGTCCAGAGGCAGACCGTGGAAAGAATGATAGAATGTGCGAATGGGACCTTAATTCGTAGAGACATAAGGAGCCATAGAAACACAAGAGCTTAGGTCCATCAAACTAGCACCTCCACAATAGAAATTCCCGAATTTTTTTGCATCAGAATTTTGGGTTTTTTTTTGCTTTTTTTTGGATTTTTTGGGCTGTACTGCCGATTTTTGGGCTCCACTACTTTTTTTGAAAATTCAAATTTCGTGTGGAGGTGCTGACTTGAATCAAGCCAAGCACCTCAACTGCATACAAATTTGAAAAAATTAAAAATCACAGACGACAGAATTTTGGGCTTTTTTTGGGCTCTTAAACGTGCCAACAACCAATTTCCAAAAACAACCCCTAGCGGAAATAAAAATACCCCCTATATAAAAATACCTCCTATATAAAAACACAAAATAGGAAGAAACAAAGTACACCACAATTTTTGGCTTATTTTGGGCTCACAAATTCACATAAAAAAATTCAAAAAACCACCCCTATGAGCAAAAAAAACCACCCCCTTGTCAAAAATTAAATCTGAGAAAAATAAAGTGTGTCATGATTTTTGTCTTATATTGGGCTCTCGAATGCACCAAAAAAATGTCAAAAACCACTCCCCATGTACAAAAAACATCCCCTAAGTAGAAAATCAAACATGGAAAAAACGAAAAAAAAGTTGTGTTGAGCTTTTGAGAAATCCAAAAATCAGAGACTCTATTCACACTGCGAAATTCTGAAAAAGATCGTTTTTTGAGAAATTCATATCTGCTTGGTGTCGAGGGGGTTGATTTTGAACGCAAAGGGTTGGAGCCCAAAAATCTTTGTCGGTATTTTTGAATATCCCAAAAGTCAGAGACTCCATTTACACTGTGAAAGTATAAAAGAGAACATTTTTCGAGAAAGTCATATCTGCTTGGTGTCGAGGGGCTTGATTTTGACGTTAAGGGTTGGAGCCCAAAAATCAGTGTTTGTATTTTTGAAGAGCCCAAAAATCAGAGACTCTATTTACACTGTGAAATTATGAAAAATATAATTTTTGACAAAGTCATATCTGGTGGGTGCCAAGGGGGTTGATTTTGACGTTAAGGGTTGGAGCCCAAAAATCAGTGTTGGTATTTCTGAAGAGCCCAAAAGTCAGAGAGTCTATTTACACTGTGAAAGATCAACCCTCTTGGCACCAAGAAGATATGACTTTCTCAAAAAATGATCTTTTTCATAATTTCACAGTGTAAATAGAGTCTCTGATTTTTGGGCTCTTAGAAAATACCAACACCGATTTTTGTGCTCCAACCATCCACGTTCAAAATTAACCCCCTTGACACCAAGCAGATATGACTTTGTCAAAAAATGATCTTTTTTATAATGATGGTTTTCATAAATGCTTTTATAATGCTTGATGGACCTAGAGCTTGCATGAGAAAATGCATGAACGTGCTCTCTAAATCTGAATTTGTAGAAAACTACTAATTGGTAGTAGTTTTCTACTAATTCAAATGGCGCCGATTCGTTTACTGGTAATTAGTAAGAATCTACTAATTCAATGTGTAAGAATAAATGGCTAAATGAATTAGTAACAATATCTACTAAAGTAATTGGTAATGCTACTACTAAATGAATAGGTAAATGTATTTCTGGTTACTATTTCAAAGGTTAGTCTCAAGTAAATTTAAAAACTGTTTTCTCAACGAAGAGAAGTTTATTCAAATATATTATTCTATTATTAAAGTCGAATTAGGTCCGATTAAAAAACAAGTTAGTTCAATCCAAATTGAAAACATATTATTGTAATAATTAAAACTAGAATATTAATAATCTTAAAAGGTTTTACAAGACAAAAACAACTGCGAAGTCCTAACTGTTTTTCCTTTAGCTAGATAAAACTATTAAAATATAATATAATGCTTGGTGGAGAGCTTTGTAAGTTTGCACCATACAATGTACGGCTTTACAGTTGTACACTTGTCTTTGATTGATTCCGGATATTTCAAGTTCTATCCAGATATGTCAAGTTTTTTGTTAAATAATTTTTTCTAGTACAGAGCTATTCAAATATTTCTCTTTTTTTCAATCGACTCGAAAAAAGTCCTCAGTTTCGCGAGTTTATTATAAATTTTTTTTCAGTTTCTGGGGATTTAATCAATATTTTTAATTTAGGAATCTTTAACAAATTATACTACAAGATATTCTCAAATATATTAGCACCATTAAATACTTAAATAACCAAATAATACTAAAAACATAATTAATCATTTCTTAAATTTGCCTATGAAGTCTATGAATTTGAATATTAATCTAAACAAATTTTTATTTGATAGTTAACAGTTGAATTTTGAACTAAAAAAGATCAGCTTTCGACCAAAAATGGAATAGTTAAATTTGAACATAACAAATTAATTTTGCAGAGAAGAAAACTGTTTGAACTAAAAGTGTAACTTTTAACCAAGTAGTTTATTATCTTCAATCAAAAAGATGACATTCCAACTAAAATTATGAATACCTAACTAAAATACTTACATTTTCCACCAAAAAGATAAAGTTTCAAACAAGAAGATTGATTTAGAAACATAAAGAATGATTTTATACAAAAAATACGCATTTTGGAGAAAATAGAAGAAATCTCAACTGAAACAGACAAACATTCAACCAAATAATTGAATTTTCAGTTTAAGAAATTAATTTTCCAGAAAAAAAGCAAATTTTTAGCCAAAGTGTTGAATTTTCAACTAAAATGGTGAACCATTGACTGAAATAGTTGATTTTTCAACTAAAAATTATAATTTTTCCACCTGAAATTGAATGATTTCATTTAAAATTTTGTATTATGTTAAACTAAAGAGATGAATTTTTCAATAAAATGTTGGAATATTTGACTGTAATAATTACATTTTCAGTTTCAATAAGAATTAATTTTCTGCTAAAGTAAAAACGAATTTTCAACAAAATAGCTCACTTTTTAACCGAAGAGATACATTTCTAATTAAAATGATGAATCTTGCACAAAAAAATTAATTTTAAACAAAAGAGTTCAGCTTTTAACTCATTAATTAAATTTGTATTCCAAAAAAGATTAATTCTGAACGAAAATTGAGTAGTTGAAATAAAAAATATTAATTTTCAATCAGAAACAGTTGAATTCGACAAAAAAACTACTTTTCAAAATGAGTTGAATTTTCAACTTGAAAAGATTTTTCAGTCAAGCGAGAGAAAAAATTGCAAAAAAGCTGTTGAATTATCAATGAAGAAGATGAATATTTGAATATTGAACTAAAAACGATCAATTTTCAAACAAAACTATAATAGATGCATTTGCATTTAAAAAATTAAATACACTAAATTAAAATTTGCACGCTTTAAATTATGTAGATAATTTTATTTTAACGTATCCGCAGTTTAACAGTAAGGTGGTTCAAAA
>CAKNXH010063620.1:21626-39865 GCA_932178445.1 Andricus quercusramuli | reverse complement strand
TTTCTTTTGATGGAAAATTAGTTTTTTTATTGATATTAATTTTTTTTTCAACTAAAAAGTCAACTCGATTTTGTTTTGAAATTTTTCTATAGAAATTTGATCTTTTTGGTAGAGAATTTATTTGTTTCCTTGAAAATTTAAATACTTCTACGAAAATTAAAGTTATTTGCTCAAAAACTTATTTCTCTGTCTGAAAATTTAACTAATATACTTTTTGTTGAATATTTAGCTTTTTCAGTTAATGATTTACCTATTTTGTTGAAAGTTTGTCTTTTTTTTGTAGAAAATTAAACTTTTTAGTTCAAATTCATGTATTTTATTTAATTTCTTTGGTGGAAAAAATTTTTTTCTCATTGAAAATTAATTTTTTAAACAAAAAATTTAACTAAATTTCTTATCGAGATTCTTTTACATTCAAATTTAATCTTTTTGGTAAAAAAATTCAGTTGTTCAGTTGAAAATTCATTTTATTTGCTTAAAAACTTATTTCTCTAACTAAAAATTAAACTATTCTATACTTTGTTAAAAACGTATCTGTTTAGTTGCAAATTCATCCATTTAGTTGAAAATTTATTATTTTTCTGGTAATTTTCGACCTATTTGGTTGAAGAGGCAACTATTGGGTTGAAAATTCCATTAAAAATGAAAAATGTTGATGGAAAATTCATATATTTTCTTAAAAATTATTCTGTTGTGGTAGAAAATTAATCTTCTTGTTTGAAATTTTCATTTCTACAGTAGAAAATTGAAATTGAAAAAGTAGAATTGAAAATTAACTTTTTTAGATAAAATTTTAAAAATTAATTTTTCCAACTAAAAATTTAAATATACTCAATTTTTCGATTTTTTTATAGCCATTACGTCTTTTCGGTTAAAAAATTTAACTATTCTGTTGAAAATTCATTTTATTTGTTCACAAACTTATTTCTCTCTCTGAAAATTAAACTATTCTATCCTTTGTTTAAAATTTATTTTTTAGTTGAAAATTTGTCTTTTTTTTCATCGAAAATTCATAATTTTGGTTGGAAATTTACCTGCGTGGTGGAATGTTGTTTTTTGTTTGTTTTTGTTTGAAGATGCACTATTTTAGTTGCAACTTTATTTCCTTTGTTGAAAATTGAACAAATTTTAATGAAAATATGTTTTTTTGTTCTTTTAAAAAATAATTTTTACAACGAAAAAGGTAGCTACTTCATTTTTACTAGAAAATTGATCTTTTCAAGTTGAAAATTCACTCATTTTGTTAGAAATTCAACTTGTTTTTAAACATTAGTCTTCGGGGATCTCCCGCCTCGAAGTTTGAAGTCAGTTGTCCAGTGTCGTTCGATGTTTTTTCATCACCCGCATCTTTATACGTCAATTTTTAAATACATTCTACTTTCATGTAGTGACCTAATGAGTATTATCTACTGAGAGAACAGGATAGTCTATATATTTGAATATTCACTCAAATTCTACAATATAAACCGAAACTTAAAAATGTTAAAGTGTCTACGGGGGAATTGGCTTTAAACTTCAGCCCTGAGAATGTTGACGTCCCTAGCGACTCTCTTTTTACCTCACTGTTGTGTAATTCCTCTCCTATTGAAAGTGAAAATCTCTTTAAAAATTCTGCAATCTATCCTTTCTTCTAAGTGAATCTTTAATATCACACAAAAGTAAACTTTATATCATTCATTTGATAAAAATTTACAATACTTCGCGTAATTTTATAATATACTGGTATTCAAATATTACAACCCTTATATCAATTATTACATATGAGAATTTTCACTTTTGGACTTGAGATTTTACATCACTCTTTTGTATTATTTATAGTTCTGTTTTGTATTAAATCCTAAAATAATTGTAAACTTTATCTAAATGCAGTAATGTCCTCCATTTACCTAACTAATTGGGTAAATTTTAATGAACAAATTTTCTCCGTGTAGATCTGATGATTATAAGGGAGGCCTCAAAAGCTTAAGTTTAAATCGTGAAAAAATACTTTAAAATCTTCTTTAAAACAAACTCTTTATCCGTAACAACAACTAAATGAAATTTTTTAACCCAAAAATCCGACTCAGAAGTTGTCAATTGACTTAAAAAAATTTTTGAACATCTACGTATCTTTTAATGTATGTTGAGTGAGTTTTCTGCAAGTTAGAGATAAAAAATAGAGCCTTTCTCAAA
Source organism: Andricus quercusramuli (assembly GCA_932178445.1). Lineage (NCBI taxonomy): Eukaryota > Metazoa > Arthropoda > Insecta > Hymenoptera > Cynipidae > Andricus > Andricus quercusramuli. Next base: position 37,693 of record CAKNXH010063620.1, on the reverse strand, counting down.
CTGTTAGTTGATTGCGATATGGTACGTCGACTTTCATGTGTTAATATTTGCTTTTTATACCTTCTAGTTTCGTTACAGTGTCTAAATCTGAGTGGTTTTCAAGTATTTTAGCCAATTTTTGCACACTGTATTCCTCGAAGGTCTTGTATTTTTCTGAAAATAAATTTTAGTTAACCTAACTTTCTTCAACGACACTTCCCCAGTTCCCTTTAAACTATTCACCTAATTACTGATATTAAACAAAATCTTACCCACTTTAAAGAAGCTAAGATAAAAGATTCACCCTGAAATCAATTGCTGTTCTAACCCACTCTTTGCCATCAGAATCCAATTATTCACAAACTCCGGAACATTTTGGGAACGAACAATAGCTATAGTTGTTCTAACCAATTTCACGAGTTGACATTTAAGCTGCATTAGAGAAATATATGGTGTATTGACAAAGCATTAACCTTTTTTAATTAAAACTCAAAAAACAGCAGAATGTATTTTAAAAATTGTTAAATTATGTTTCCTTAGCAATTCATTTCTACTCTTCTAATTAGTAAGTTGTTACTACTAAACAGATTAGTAGAATACCCTCACTAATTCATTTAGTAACATAAATCTTACCATTTCATATAGTAGAAAGTGATAAAATTACTAATTTAACAGTCAGATACAATGCTACTTATTGAATTAGTAAAATTTCTACTAATTCGGATTTAGAGAGTGAAGAAAGCTAGAGAGGTATGCCAAGACAGGAAAGTGTGGCGACAAAATAGTTTATAAAAAGAGTGTCAGTGGAGTGAATGCCGCCTGAAACAGAAGACCTTGGACATTAATGGGCCCGAGTGGGAAGCTTTACATGATGACCGTGAATTTTTCAACTCATAAAATAAATTTTTAACGAAGAGTTCAACTTGGAACTAAGTTGTTGAATTTTCAACAAAATACCTGAATTATGAAGCAAATAGTAGAATTGCCAACTAAAAACTATCAACTTTCAACCAATGGTGGAATAGTTAATTTTCCGATAAAAAGTTAATTTACAAAAAAGAATTTCCAACAAATACTTAAATCTTCAACCAATAAAATGAATATTTAACAAATTAGTTCAACTTTCAACCAAGAGATTGAATTTTCAACCAAAGAAGATCAATTCTGAACCAAAAATATAATAGTAAACTTTTTAATAAATAAGAATGAACTTTCAGTGAAAAATAGTTTGATTTTCGAATTGGATTCTATTATTTCAGTTCGCATTTGAGCAAAAAAAAAAGAGGAAAGGGGGAAGTTTCTTGACACTAGAGGAAAAAGAGGAATTCTTTAAAAAAGGGGAAAAGAGGGGAATAGGGGAAAATGTGTGAAGTTTGTATTTAGATGTGCTTTACTCCTAAAATAAAATCATTAATTTTCATTTTCTCAAGAATTTAAAAAAATGGTTATTCACATTTATATTTTCCATTTGTTTAGTCCTGTTTCAGCAATCATTTTTTATCAGTCCTATGAGTAATAAGTATTTGGAAAAAATAAAGTGAAAAATTTCTAGTACTTTTATTCCAATAAAGTTGTCCACTGTAATACTGTTTTTGAACTTTTTTGGAAGACGAATAACGGCTCGCAACATGTTTTTAAATTCAAAGGGACATGTTTGTAGTTATTTCCTTGAAAAGTCTGGCTGACACAGAATGGATTCGAATTTGTTTAGTAGTTTAGTTTACTTTAATCCTATTTTAGGCTTTCAAACCATTTATAAGAAAATTTGGTACTTCAGTGTGACTTTACGAAAACTTTACTTTATTTTTCCGAGAAAATCATTAATTATATTTATTTTTACCTTTTCGATTAGGTCCTTTTCGATCCTTTGGAGTACGGTATGTCTTATTTCGTTATCAGGATTCCCGATGTTCTCCTTGCCCCTATCTTTTTCTTTTGCTTCCTTAGCACTTTTAATGCTCTTGACACTCTTCACGCTTTTAACACTTTTGACACTCTTGACGCTTCTTCTGAAGGACCTTTCTTTAGCTTCCAAAGACAGACTTTCTCGATCAGGACTTCGATTGATCGAACTGACATTGTTGGAAGTTGTGTTTCCAGGCTGCTGTTGACCACGAAGGACCCACGTCAACGAGATCTTCGGGCGTAAAAGGGAACTGGATCTTTGGCCCATGCTCTTTGAAGAAGCCTCGGGTGTCAAAGTCCTGGGCGTTCTTGACGAAGATGGCGTCGTCGGCGGTGTCACTACCGGCAGCGGACAATCCGCCACCAGGTCCACCGCCTGCACCGCACACCCATTCTCCTGGAAAAAATTAAGAAGTATCTAATTGATATTTGTATTCATTTATAAAAAGTTCCTAGGGCTAAATAGCCCTATAAGGAACAGGTGATACATATTACAATTAAAATGTGATGGCGATCGATTTGACGATTGAAATCAAAAATAGGTATTTAACAAGAGTAAAGAAATAAACTATAATACACATGATCAGATGTGGGTTATCAACAGAAGGATACTATATAAATATACATACGCAAATATACATACTTAAAGGTAAATACGCATTCATATACACACTCACATGTATTTTTAATTAAGGATTTAAGTGTTACCAATATGTGATTTCAAGGGTAGGATTTGATGTGTTAAGTAAGTAACCAAAAAGGAGTTTTCTAAAGACAAATTGTGAAGATGCATTTCTTATGCTTAAAGGTAGTTTGTTCCAAAGGCGAGCACCACGAATAACAAAAGACCTTTGCATTTTACACGTGAGGTGTGGCTGCATTTTTAGTACTGTTTTCCTTTCACGGAGTTTCGAATGTGTTGGTTGATCTTTGTCAATAAAATGGAAGAGATTAAAATGATATCGCGGAGCTTCATTAATGAATAGGCTATTAGGTAAATTACCCATAAAAAATTGTCTTCTTTTGGCGACATTAAGAAGTCCTGCTCGTTCTCTATATTGAGATCAATATCCGCCTGTACCTTTTGAAATAAACTCTTAAGATTGGCAATAGGTCCGGAAAGGTAAAGCTTAAAGTCATCAGCATATTTGTGATAATTGCAATGACGAAGTTCGCTACCAAGTTCAGAGGTGTAAATATTAAATAAAGCGGATGCAAGCGTGGATCCCTGAGGGACACCACTCTTAACCTCCCCACAATCAGACCGGTCGCCATTGCTAATTTGTACTCTTTCAGAACTGAGGACGGGGAAGGAGTGCTGCTTGCAAGGAGTGTGGATTTTGTAGTAAAAGCTGTCAAGAGGTCTGCAGGGGAGAATTTGTTATCAGAAGCCAAGTGTTTAGCAGGAATAAGTGCAAGCCGTCTTAAGAGAAGCCAGATGTTTTCATTCTTATTCCTATTTTTGATAGAATTGTAATTATATTGATTGTATGAATCCCGGATTTTGGTTTGTACTAAGTTTCTCAATTTACGAAATTCGGCTTGAATAATACTATTTTTTGTTCTTTTAGCCAATCTACGTTTTTTCTCTCTTTCTTTTATTAAACCTTTGATATAAGAAGTGATCCAAGGAGTGGACTTCTTCTTTGATTTAAGGGTATGGAGAGGCGCAAAAATATCAAAGGCTGAAGATAAAAATGTAGTCAGACAAATCACCTTTCTATTTATATCCTTTTCAGTAAAAATGCTATTCCAGTCATAAGTAGAGAGGTGCTCAAGAAATTCAGTTTCATTTATATTTTTAAGATTACGTATGAACAGAGGAGTCACACAAGAGGAGGGATTGAGCGAGAACTGGTATTGGATGCTGATAAGATCATGGTTTGAAAGGAATGAGATTGAGTGTTGAGTAGGAGAAATCAACTTGTCTAGATCGTCAACAATCATCAAGTCAATCCATGTACTAGAATGATCAGTGTGGTGGGTGGTATCATGGGGAACTGTAGATAATCCGGCTTAATAGATAATTGATAATTTTGAACTTATAGATAATTGATATGACTCTTCTAATTTGGTTTCTTTGCTTATACACGGAAAAAATGTATTGCTAAACCAACGATACCTTGTGCTGTTGTCAAAAACAGGTGTTTACCATTTAGGGGGCCCTGCTGGAAGTAAAAAGATTGAAAAAGATAGAAATTTGGGGATAGGAAAAGATAGAACTATTCTATCTCTCTCAATGGGTCACTTTACATCCCTAAAACGCTATCTTTTCTTATCCCTAATCCCAATAACTTTCTATCTTTTTCTCTATCCTACGTCACGAAGGACTCGTATCTTTTTCGATCCATTAGTCTATTTATCTATTACGAATTCCAATCTTTTTCAATCTCTTTCTCTATCCTTCGTGACCGAGGCCTCTTATCTTTTTCTATCCCTTAGTCTATCTATCTACTACGAATTTTAATCTTTTTCAATCTCTTCATGTATCCTTCGTGACCGAGGACTCTTATCTTGTTCTATCCCTCAAAATTGGGGAGTCCATCGAAAAGTTAAAAAATGCATTAAAAAATTAATTTGACTGTGACCACGTATCAGAAAGACAACGTGACGTCCATGCTTATATACCTACATAATTAAAATTAATCTCTCTATCTCACAGTCGACTGCGTGTTGTTGACCCGTCGTGGGTGTGGTGGACCCACACTGGTAGTATTTATCCACCTAGAAACACTACCCGAATCGGGTAGTGAGGCAATGAACTTTCGAGTTCGAAATGCTATAACTATTATTATTATTATCTCACAGTCGACAAGTAATGAACTTGGAAGGAAATGGTTTGCTTGGCCTCTACTTATAGGCCCGAAGACTGATTTTACTTGTTGGTTACTATTACCCTCAGCCATCTAGCGTATCCCTGCTGGAATTAAAAAGATATAGGTCCTATCTTTTTGAATAATTTTGAATCTTTATGAGTGAAATATATAGAGAAAATTTATTCCATTCTACCTCTTTGTTAATCTAAATTCGCGTCTATCTTTTCCAATCCTCTCTTTTCTATCTCATCCTATACTTTATCTATCCACGTCAATCTTTTTCTATCTCTCTATCAATCTAAACTCCTGTTATCTTTTTCAATCTTCTTTTCCCTATCTCTTCTTATCCTCGATATATCCGCGTCAATCTTTTTCTATCTTTTTGTCTATATAAATTCACGTCTTTCTTTTCCAATCTCCTTTTCTCTATCTCATCCTATCCTACTTCTATTAACGTCAATCTTTTTCTATCGCTCTATCAATATAAATTACCGTTATCTTTTTCAATCTCCTTTTCTCTATCTATTCTTATCCTCGATCTATCCACGTCAATCTCTTTCTATCCATTTTTCAATCTCAATTCACGTCTATCTTTTTCAATACCCTCTTCTCTATCTCATCCTTTCCTTGATCTAATTTCCATCTATCTTTTTCAATCTACTCTTCCCTATCTCATTCTATCATACATCTATCAACGTCTACCTTTTTCTATCGATTTTCGATATGGATTCACGCCTATCTCTTTCAATATCCCCTTCTCTGTCTCATCCTATCCTTCATCTATCCACATCAACATTTTTCTATCCCTAAATTAATCTAAATTCCCATCTATATTTTTCAATATTCTTTCCCCTACCTTATTGTATCACATATCTATGAACGTCAATTTTTTTCTATCTATTTTTCAATCTAAATTCACGTTTATCTTTTACAATACCCTATCCTCTTTCTCACCTTTTCCTTTGTCTACCCACCTCAATCTTTTTCTATCCCTTTGTCAATCTAAATTCACGTCTATCTTTTTCAATATACTTTTCCCTATCTCATTGTACCGTACATCCATCAACGTCTATCTTTTTCCATCTATTTTTCGATATGAATTCACGTCTATCTCTTTCAATATCCTCTTCTCTATCTCACCCTATCCTTCATCTGTCCACGTCCATCTTTTTCCATATCTTTATCAATCTGAAGTTCCGTCAATCTTCTTCAACCCCCTCTTGTTTTATCTTATCTTGTCCTTCATCTATACTCGTCAATATTTTCCCATCTTATAGGGAAAAGTAGATTGAAAGAGATAAAGGGAGTTTAGATTAATTAAGAGATAGAAAAAGATTGACGTTGATGGAAGCAGGATAGGATGAGATAGAGAAAAGGAGATTGGAAAAGAAAGATGTGAATTTATAGAGACAAAAAGATAGAAAAAGATTGACGTGGATAGATCGAGGATAAGAATAGATAGGGAAAAGGAGATTGAAAAAGATAACGGTAGTTTAGATTGATAGAGGGACAGAAAAAGATTGACGTTAATAGAAGTAGGATAGGATGAGATAGAGAAAAGGAGATTGGAAAAGAAAGACGTGAATTTATATAGACAAAAAGATAGAAAAAGATTGACGCGGATAGATCGAGGATAAGAAGAGATAGGGAAAAGAAGATTAAAAAAGATAACAGGAGTTCAGATTTATAGAGAGATAGAAAAAGATAAACGTGAATAGATGAAGTATAGGATGAGATAGAAAAGTGGGCATTGAAAAAGATAGACCTAATACCTAATAGGAAGCATATCACTTTCAAAATTTTTAGAATAATTAAACTTTAAGGGTTTACAATATTTAAAATTCTTTAATTTTTCACGGTGGAAATGACCAAATTTGGACGGAAATCATATTTTGTAGTACAAAAATCTATCCAATCCCTCCGAATGTCATAATATTTATCATCTTTAAAATTTATATAATTTCAACTTATATAATTATAATTTTGAATGCGCAATTGTAAAACAGTTCAATTTTCGAGGTCTTGAAACTAAAGTTTTTTCGCTTCAAAAGCAATGAGGTGAAGAATGAAGGTCAAAAATAAATTTGACTTTTTCTGGATCAGGGATTATTTTTTCCCTTTTTCTCAAATACCTTATTATTATTATAGATTAGCAGTTCGAACTCGAAAGTTCATTGCCTCACTAACCCGAGACCGCCACACATCTCTATCCTGTGCATCCTCCATCCAGTTTAAGTAATCATGTCCTAGTTCTTTTAAATCATCCCTTACATTTTTTTCCCATCTGTTCTTACAAGTAAAAAATCAACCTTTTATTATTTTTAAGAAGAAGCATTCAGTAGGTTTTGAGAATATGCTATCTTCTTGAATGATTTATAACTCTTTTCATATCGATTGAAACAAATTTTTTTTCACTACAGTTACGATAGAAATTTTCATACTCTTTCCACTGAACATAATTAAGTACCTATCATTAATGTCTTGGAAAAATGTTTGATAACTGGGAAATGACCAGAAATTTGTTTTCGTTTTTTAGAACCCAGTCTCAAATATTTTAAATCGAAATCCTCCCAAATTGATAATAGTTTCAAATTACAATATTTGAATTATCAGGGCAATTTCACTATTGAATATTTTTAAATAATTGTCAAATATCATATTGAAGGCCTTGGTAGATAGTGCTGTATTTGATAATTTTAAATTCAAATACATATTCTAAATAGTTTAGTTTCTGTTTTAGTCAGTTTAAAATTTAATAATCTTAGATTATACTAAAGGTCTCCGCTGGTGCACTGTTCTTAAATAAAATATTCTGTATTGTTTGGTTTCAAGTTTAAACGTAGAAAATCATATTTTTTTATCATAGAAAAATTCGTCTAATCAATTTTAATGTTAAAATCCAAAAAATCAAATTATTCTAACAAGTCCTGCGAATTCGATTTGATAGGACTCACAGTCCTTCTGTTAAAAATTGGGAAAGTTATTTAAAAATCGAAACTTCAAATTGACATACAAACAACTTGAGATATAGAAAAAAAGTTTACGAAGAAATTTTTACATTTAAAAAGGCCTAAAAAATCTTCTGTAATTATTTTTCGATAAAACTCACAGTTTTTCTTCAAAGTATCAAAAATGCTATTGAAAATTGAAAATCGAACCTTTTGTGATTATATAATTTATTGGAGCATTATACAAACACGTAAAAAAAAAATAATCGAGTGCAAGTATTGTGACGAGAATGTGTTACCTTATTTTGATTTCAAATCTTCAAAATTGAACTATTCTAAAAAAGCATTCAACATTGCATAATTTTCTACCATAGACATTGAATATTGAAGAGCCATTAATTGCAAATATTAAAAACTGAATAATTCAACGTTGCAAATCGTTAAAATTGAAAAATTTCAAGTTGTAGATCTGGTAACTGTTTAGAATTGAACGATTAAAATAACGTATAAAATTACATCCCTTTAATATATAATTCTTGAATTGAAAACGCTTGACTTTTGATCTTCTGGATAATCACATCTTAAGAAAGTTAATTTATACATCTTCAGAATTGAAGAATTTCAAATTGCAAATCGTTAAAATTGAAGAATTTCTAATTGTAAATCTTCAAAATCGTACAACGTTAAGTTGTATTATTTCAAAAAGGAAAAGTCGTTAATTTAAAAAATTTGTAAATAAAAATTATGGAAGTTTTGAGATTAAAAATTAAAATTCTGTCATTTTGATGGTTTACATGTGACATTTCTTTAAATTTAGAGGAGTTAGAATTGATTACTCCCGTGTGGAAATCTGCCCAATTAAGCCCAGTTAATAAGTGGGCGCCAACTGGGTCCCAGCTGGGCGTCCCGGGTAAAAAGTTTAATTAATTAAAGCGAGTTATATTAATTATACGACAGGCGAAAGGCAATCTCCCACTAATATTATACATTTTTTAGTTATTCCGATTTCTCAATTATGAAAATTTGAGCCAATAAAACCAAAGAATATTTACGTCCTGTTTGGACTTATACCGGGTATACTCACGTTGCTCCCATATAGTGTGCGCCGCCGTAGAAAACAAGTCGGGTCCCATATGGAAATGTCAGTCGCTGTCAGTTACTATTAGTAAATTTAGTTTTTACAGACAGTGGGTGAATTAAGTAAAAAAAGGTGTGCAAATAATAAATTACGTTTACGTGTGAGAAAACATCGAGCGATCAGTGGAGTTATGAAGACATTGAAGAAGACTCGAGTGACGATAGTGATGAGCATGGTAAGTTACGAAAATCATAGCATTGACTCTTAGATTTCAAAAATGATTAATTATCTGGTTCAAAAATACCTTTAATCTCTATATGTGACATTGCATATTTAATAAAGCTAAAAATTTTGTTAATGCTGAATTACTCGCATTCTAACCTCAAAATTACACAGCCTAATTTTATACTCAATAAATACTAGAATTCAATTTTGTTATGAGACGACTTATCTTTTTTCAATTGAAGTATGTCTGCCAGAGTAAACAATTATCTAATCCTAATACTTTTTGCCTCAAACGAATTTTTAGAATTCTACCTCAGCAATCAAAAAGTCAATTTTTTAAAATAAAACCCTCACAGAAAAAACTGAAGTTAAATTTTGTTCAATTTTGTTGCAGATAAAATGTTCAGCTGTTAAAGATTACATGCTATACGATGGAATAAAAACTGTCGTCTGCTACGTCCTTCGCAGCAATTGAAAAACGGCAAAGTATATACGTGAAAAGCTATACATAAATCAGGACACTAGATTTAGAACAACTTTTTACTTACCTAATTGTTATTTTAAAAATAATTAGACTTTCATATATACTTCCTGCCACAGTCGGTATTGTAGGTTAGGAACACATCCATAGCAGAAGACGCTTTTTGTCACTGACAAACAGCTGACAAATTATCCCGAGATGGTTTAAAAACACAGAATTATCTCAATTTCGTGTAAAGTTTATTCGACAGGGTTAATTTGTGTTGCAGTGAAACTTTCGTCGGAAATCGATGTAAAGTTTATCTTCCGTTTTTTCTGTGCTTCTTTTACTAATTGGGCGTAAAAAGTATTTCCCAGCTGGGACCCACCTGGTTACCCCAATCTGGGTATTAGTTGGTCTGAGCGTTACAACCCAGAGAACAGCCCACCTGGGCGAGACTGGGGTTTCCAGTTGGGACCCAACTGGAACTTGGGCAATTTGGCTGGGACCCAGTCTGGCCCCAGTAGACTTTTCCACACGGGCTTGACCTGTTATTTTCAAAATCATCAAAATTCAAGAAGTTTTATTTTTATTTTATTTTCTTCTAATGTGTCCCCTAAGGGTTCAAATTTTTCTTGTATCTTTTCCCTATTCCTTTACACACACTACCACACACTTACTTGGTAGTGGGAGGGGGACCTACAGTTTAAGGTGGGTTCCGATTCACCAAAGAAGTTTTATTTATACATTTTTTGTATTGAAAATTTTTGAATGGTAAATCTTCAAAATTGAACTATTTGAAAAAACTTCAAATTACAAATACATTTCCTCTCTCAAAACATCTCGAAACAAATTCAATTACAAATCTTCAAGATAAACCTATTTCAAAAATATGTTAAAAATGTTATGATTTTAAACCGAGTTTTAAACTGGAAAAATTGAAAACTAAACAAGTTAGCGAATTTTAAATTGTAAGCATCTTCAAAATGGATCAGTATCAAAAATTGAAGATATCAGTAAGACTCAGGATTCCAGAATGTTTTTAAATAAAATCTTATTTGACGACATAAAATCCTACTTTAAACTACCAGTTTTCATCTTTGCTACTAATTCTTGCTGGGATCAAATTTTATATTTAAATTTTTATTTAAATTACAGATTGTTCAAAGCCGATGAAAGTAAAAACAAAAATAAATAAAATTATATGAAAGCTTATGTAGCTATTTTGATACATAATTATTAATTATATTTTATAGTAATTTAAATTGAAGTATATATTTTCATTTGATAACTAGGGAATCAACATAAGAAAAGTGTAGTAAGCTTTTTTTTTTTGCTGATCTATAATAAAATTTGTGTTGTGGAAAATTGTAGCCTTCCAGTGAGAATTGTAGGATTGGCCTGGTATTTGTATTTATTATAATATTTCAACTGTTTTCGTTCTGTTGGATATACGAAATATAAATAATGTTATTCTATTGAAAGCTTATTTCATCTCGTATTCAGTGCATCTCACGCTTCATGAGCTAAGGATTAGTGAACTTGAATTACTGATTACGAGCTCCCGGAAACTGATCATAACTCACAATTCCGCTGGGAACATGGTAATTCAGTTTCAATCGAGAATGAGAAATCTGTTGCTTTTCTACTTCACTAAGCAAGAGGGATCTTTATATTGTATGGAATAATTCGAAGCAGGATGCTACTACTTGTTAACTCGTAAATTAGAAATGTTATTGCATTTCATGTGAAGATTTCAAGAACTTCTATAAAAAGTTTATAGTTAGGTGGTAGTAGTAGGTGGTTAGTAGGTCTTAAAGTCTTCTTGACAAATTTTGTTTTCTTCTTGCTTCTTGAAAGTCCTCGTAAAATAAATCAATTAGATTTTTTGTTTCCTTCTTACTTCTCAGCAAATCTTTAATCAAATTTGTTTAAAGTGGTCGTAAATCTGTAAACGACTTTAAGTAATTGAATGGGATTTTATTGACGGTCATAATACTTTATAAAAACTAAAGAAAAGATCAATAAAAGGTATTCAATAAAAAGCGAAATCACCAACCAAAAGTACTGAGACTGTTTTTCATGATTCAGAAACGCGTTTTCTGCTTAAATTGTTTATTCAATAGTTGGTACCAGCTCTTAGATTATTAACTTCACATACAATTTTAAAACAAGGTGGCCACTAAAATTTCGCAGAAAAAATGCCGGTGATTTCCGGTTTCCAAAAGGGTTTCCCATCATATAAATAAATGTTAAAATATTAGACGCTTGGAACCAAATATGTCTAAGATCGAATAATTGAAAACTTCTGAAGTCACTGTACTTTTAAATTAAAACTCGTATTTAACATTCAAAATATTACTAACCGTTGAGACCAATGCGAATAAAAGATCGGAATGGAAGAAAACAATGAAAAAAGCGAATAAAATTCTCACAAAAGTAAAAAAGGTAACTTAAAGTGACTCAAGAAAACTTGATTGAGAAGTCTACAAGTTATTGACATTCTAGAGAAATTGGAATCTTGATTTACGTCCTTCTCCTTCCAGTTTTTCTGCCAGTCGCTAAACTGTCTTTCTTGCGCATGAACGATCGGCCTGTAAAATCAGAGAATCGATTGGATTTCTATCTATCGTATAGCTTTTCAAACGATGCTGGGATCTTGAGGGTTCTTGTTTAGTACATCTGCCCTTCCCGTCAGCTGATTTATACTTCCTCATCAGATTAGATAAAAATATTGCCCAAAGAATCGACTTTTTATACCTGCATCGAATAATGTTAATTTATTCGGAATTTTGCAAGGAATAAGTTCCACCCAATAATTTTTTATTTCAACCCCATTGAAGATTGTCTATAACAATTACAGTATTTTGTATAATAATATTATTCTTGGGATACAAAATATTATTCTATAGAAAAGAAAAATGGTCTCTATTGAAAAATCCGAAATAAGGCAATTTAATTATAAAAATGATCATTGTTGTCGAATGGCAACATCCTAGTTTCAAAAAGGCTATATAAGTGTTTTTTTTCGTTCCGTTTTTGTCCATTATTAATTGAAGCACCGAAAATGCAGCTGATACTAGTTTTACTCATTAATTTGTTTATGATAATTAAAAAAGTGAAGGGATTTTATCTATATTTAACATGCCTATTCACTAAGAGTATACATTTACTAATTCTATGTGTTTTTGGGGAAATGTCAATGTATGGAATAAAATAGGAGGCCCAAATATAAAAAAATGATGGTTTTCTGACATTTTTCAAAAGAACTAGCAAACTAATAATTTTTTTTTCAGCTTTCATATCAATGACTGGATATGGATGCATCATGTCATGGAGTTCGCAAGCTTTGCCGTATTTAACAAGTGAAAGGTCATATCTACCTCCAACCGAGGAACAGAGTGATTTGATAGCATCTCTACTTACTATAGGATCCGTTATACGATACTTATTAAATCCACTTTTCATAGATTCATTAGGTAGAAAAAGAACTTTATTGATGTGCTCTCCTATGCAAATAGCTTCGTGGCTCTTGATCATATTTGCAAACAATCATATAACCATATATTTGGCAAGGTTGATAGGCGGAATTGGTTTTGGTATAGCTAGTTGTGCTCTAACAGTTTATTTATCAGAAATTAGCGACCAAATTAATAGAGCAATTTTTTTAGTTTTCCTCTCTCTTTCGAGAGGCATAGGTACTCTCATTGTAATGTTACTAGGCGTTTATTCATCATATATGACAATGACTTATGTTCTCCTGATGGTACCATCAATTTTCGTCATCTTGTTTTCCTTCCTGCCGGATTCTTCGCATTTCTGTGAAAAAGTTCAACAAAAGGAAGATGAAATGACGAATTTAATGAAGCTGAAAGAATTGAGAGCAACAGATCTAGAAGAGAATTTCGCCGTTGCCCAAGGTCTCGTGGGTACCTTTTTCTTTTTTTAAAAATTGAATTTCTACGTCTCATTTATCGCGTGGATGCCATATTGGATGTACATTGGTATTTTTAATTTTGGCTACTTTTCTCTTGGAGAACTCTATACAATGTCAAAATGTTCCTTTATGATTTTTTCGTACTTTTGCCTATTTCGGTTTGACGAGATCAATAATATTATTGGTATTCATGTGATATTTTTGATATTTTCTGCTTGCTGTTTTATAGGGACTTGTATAAGTTTTCATATAATGCTGGAAACACAAGGACAAACTTTAGAGGAAATACAAATTCTTTTAAAGGCCAGAAAAAAGCCTCGAAGTTAAATAAAACATGTATTTCACCTTCGTATAGGTAGTTTAGGTCATGTATTTATTTCAGTGAAACTTTGTGTACCGATGTGTTTGTGACTCAAGAAAAAGCTTCAGCACCGGGTGCCAAAAACTTTTCTTTTAAATAACGGGTAAATTTGAACAAAGAACCGGCATCAAAATGAACTGAAACAAAATTGAACCATAATTGGTTCATATTGAGCAATATGAATATTAAAAGCAATTTAATTGTTCTTCAGTTTTTATATTGATTGTGAGAGCAAAAATAAATGAAGTGTCAGATTTCATCAGTACGAATAATTTTTAGTATTTTTTTAGAGTTGACTAAGAACCGAACTTGTGAGAACAGCACAAAAACCCGAACATTAGTGAACATTAGTGAACATTAGTGAACATTAGTGAATAGTAAAACTTCATTAGTCTCTGTTTATTATTTTGTATCTTTGTGCATACACTAAAGTTTAAGAGAAATGATCTCTTCATTTTTAAAAAGACTTTATCAAAATAAGAAAAATGATATAATGTCGTCTTGGTACCTATTAAAAATAGGGTTACCAGAACGATGTATTTTTACGACTTACACGGACTAATAAAAGACTTTCTATAAATGAAAGCATTTCCCTCGATACCTACAATAATGGCGGTCTAAGGAAGGTTTTCAGAATAGGTATACATTGTATACAAAACTTAAAATACAACTGCAATTATTCTAATACGCAAAAATATTTTCTTTTTAATTATCAATGTTGATATGTTGCGATTTGATTAATATGCGGAATTTTTTTATGATTTTTCGAATTGTAAAAAATGATCATTAATATTTCAGAAAACTTAATTGAATATAAATGAAATTTCTAAATATTTTTCAAGAAATAACAAATTTGTTAAGAAAAAAATTACTTGCATGAAAGATTTAGTGATGAGTATGACACTGGAAAAAAATTATTTTTAAAAGTGGGAAAATATTCTGAATCCCAAAGAGATTGCAAAACATGTGTTTTTTATGATCTTAGTCTTGCACGATCCATTCTAGAGTATAGATATGACTTATAAAATGTCTGTTGAAAATAAATGTCAATATACACAATTACTCGAATTGGTACAGTTGCCTGTGATGATACAGTTAATTTACGTCAGAATATTGAATTTTTACTTTTGTCCAGTGTGCTTAAAATTGAAAATAAAATAATATTTTCGGTGTTTTTAACATTAATATTTTCAATACAAAAAAATAATTGCTTGTTAACAGTAATTTGTAATTATACAGATGCCGTTAACCAGATGAATTTAAAAATAGAAGATAATAATTTATCACAGTTGAGACATTTTGTATAATCAATGATAATGAATAATAAATTTAAGTTTAAAATTCAGAATTTAAAATGTAAAGATTTTTCAGGTTTTAATCGTGTGCGAAACTATGAATGTTGCCGACGTATCGCACACGATTGAAACCCGAAAAATCTTTAAATTTTAAATTCTAAATTTTAAATGATAAACAAATTTAAATTTATTATAACGAATCATCGTGAAAGTATTAAATCTATTATTAATGATAATGAACTTGAGTATTGCGTGATAGTTTAGTTTGAACCCTTATGAAAAAACAATAAAGGGATTATTCTTTTCTCTCACTGAATTCAAGGTCGAAACAACAACAGGATACGTTTTTCATCATAGATTGATATACAAGTTTCCTTTAGTTTATTTTCATTATAATTTTATAGAGATTGACGAACAAATTAAAAAGATCGGTTCATGGAGATGTTGCACATAAAGAGAGAGAGGAAAATAATATAAATGATGGAAAGAGAGATCTTTCAAACTATGAAAAAGCATTTGATAGTTTTATTAAATTCTTATAATAAAAAGGAACATTTCCGAATTTCTGGGGATTGTTGTATAAACAATTTAAAATATGTATGCAGTATGAAGGTTCTCAAAGATAGTAAGGATCACCAAATATTACAACAAATTTGGATAGTATCTTAATAAGTAATTTCTAATTCATATCTACATTTCTAATTAATATTAGCATATGATAGAAATATTTTCTAGTACTTTCCTATTAAAAATTGTCTAGATGAGAAAGCCTAAACTGACTTCGAAATCGGTTGGTCCCCATTAGAATAAAAAAGACTGAGAAAGAATCAAGAAAAGAGCGCATGGTGGTTTGGTTGTCTCTCTTCTTTTTTCTCCTTACTTTTTCCATTATTAGCAGTGGCGTAACTATCGGTGTTCCATAGGAAGGAACCGTAAATGACTAGTCTAGCCCTCGAACACAAATTGGCGTACCGTGCCATATCTGACGGCTTGAGTGACCCTTCCTATTGTAATTACAATAGGGCAGCGAGCTCGAGCTCGAGCGTCTTACGTAAGACGCTCG
>CAKNXH010063620.1:0-13219 GCA_932178445.1 Andricus quercusramuli | reverse complement strand
TGTATTTTTAAAAGATCTAAAACTTTTGTTTGAAACTTTTTTGTAAACTTTTTTTATTTACTGAAATAAACGGAAAAATATGAAATTTTTATAGTTTTTTCGGGTTTTGACCTTGAAAATCAAATTTGCGGGTATTTTCACTATCATATTCGTGATCAGCGCGTCAAAATACATAGGTATACGGAGTTTCAAAACAATCGGAGGTAAGCGCTTTTCGGAACTTTATCCAAAAATTTAAAGGAGAGTTTCGACAGTGGAAAGTTACAAAAGAAAAACTGACATGTGTGGTTGGAAGAGTCCATGACTGATATTGTAAAAGCTGATGTTTGTAGAAATTCTAGTGTCAGAGCACCTGTAATTGGGTTTGTTTATACATTTTATTTTTTGAATTGTTCTTTCAGCATATTCAAAATGAAATTTTTATTTATATTGAAAATGACAAGTTGCAGAAGAATTCTAAAATTTATATTTAAAATCATTTCATTCAATTTTTCAGAAAAATTCCCATTTTTAATATTTTTATGCAGGAAAAAATTATGGTTTTTAGGTGTGAATTTGATAAAAACAGTTTATAAATGATCACAAAATTTTGTTGGAAATATGTTATAAATGAAACATTTCAAATAAATGTTAATTCAACTTGAAATTATAAAAGTTATATTATAAAGGAAAAATTTGAAATAATGAACCATTAAATGCATTTATACTTTCAAATATTTATAAAACCCTTTCCCTAAGTGATAAGACTTAATTATACCTCACGAAATTATTTGTTAAACATTTTACAGATCATGAATTGGTTCGAATAATTATATTGCTCAGTCGTGAAAACCATTATATTTTGTCATGATACTCATTTCCATTCTTAGAATACTTCAAATAATCTATCATGTGTATAAAATAAAAATAAAAAAATAATCTTCTATTAACAAAAACTAATAAATAGTTTAGGTGTCTCATCTCGCCCCAATACGTGTCTCGTCTCGCCCCAGAGCATGGGGCGAGATAAGACATATGCACAAATTATAAGTTTCATATTTTTACCGCAATTACTATTTTTGGAACACTGAATCTTTGATAAAATTGATAGATGAAGGTTCATAGTATGTATAGAACCACTAAGTTTTTAAAAACTACTATAGATTTCAAATATTTCAATGAAAATTACAACTATGCTCATCTCGCCCCGGCCTCCCCTACGCGATGTGAAATTTGAAACAATTTAAAACTAGGTAATTACCTATATTCTGTGGACCCTTTTAGAGGGTTTTTCTAAAATACCCTTTCTGTCAATTTGTTTTCTCTCTATTTTTGTTAATGAATAATTGTGAATTTTACATAACTCATGATCGAAATCAGTGTAAATAATACTTTGAAATACCGTAAAGCCAGCAGATGCCAGTTTGATCCATTAATTTGTTTATGATAATTGAAGATGTGAATAAAGAACTTGATCTATTTTGAAAATGGCTATCCGTCAAGAGTAAATTTATTAATGCTGTATGTGGTTTTAAGGAAATATCAATACATGGAACGAAATAGGAGGCCCAATATAAAAAAATATTGTTTTCTGACATTTTTCAAATAAACTAATAATTTTTTCCAGCTTCCATATCAATGACTGGATTTGGATGCATCATGTCATGGAGTTCGCCAGCTTTGCCGTATTTAACAAGTGAGAGGTCATATCTACCTACAACCGAGGAACAGAGTGATTTGATAGCATCTCTACTTACTATAGGTTTCGTTATAGGATACTTATTAAATCCACTTTTTATAGGTCGATTAGGTCGAAAAAATACTTTATTAATGTGCTCTCCAATGCAAATAGCTTCGTGGCTCTTGATCATATTTGCAAACAATCATATGACCATATATGTGGCAAGGTTGATAGGTGGAATTGGTTTTGGTATAGCTAGTTGTGCTCTAACAGTCTATTTGTCCGAAATTAGCGACCAAAACAATAGAGCAATTTTTTTAGTTTTCCTCTCACTTTCGAGAGGCATAGGTACTCTCATTGTAATGTTACTAGGAGTTTATTCATCATACACGACAATGAATTATGTTCTCCTGATGGTACCATCAATTTTCCTTATCTTGTTTTCCTTCGTACCGGATTCTTTGCATTTTTATGAAAAAGTTCAACAAAAGGAAGATGAAATGACGGATTTGATGAAGCTGAAAGAATTGAGAGCAACAGATCTAGAAGAGAATTTCACAGTTATCAAGGATATTAAAACGAAGAGTTGGAAGCTTAAAGAAACTGCTCTCTGGAAGTTGATTTCACTACGAAATAATCGTAGAGCCTGCATTATAACAATTAGTTTTGTTGCACTTGATGTATTTTCAGGTCACATGCCTACAGAATTTTTCACTCAGAAGATTTTAACTAACAATGCAACTATATTGAAGCCCGAAAAGGGTGCATTGATATTGGCAGGTGTTAAAATAATTGCATCCCTCATAAGCACTCAAGTGGTTGAAAGAGTGAGAAGAAAAACACTTGTTCTCTCAACTGGATTGATTGCTGCCGTTGCTCAAGGTCTCGTGGGCACCTATTTCTTTTTGGAAAAATTGAATTTCGACGTCTCATTTATCGCGTGGTTGCCGCTTTTTGGGCTTACAGTATATGCTGTCGTAATGTACATTGGCATTTTCAACTTTTCCTACTTTTCTCTTGGAGAACTCTATACGACAGATGTCAAGGCTGTCGCAGTAACAATGACAAAATGTTCCTTTATGATTTTTTCTTACTTGTGTCTATTTCGGTTCAATGAAATCAACAGTATTATTGGTAGTCATGTGATATTTTGGGTATTTTCTGCTTGCTGTTTTATAGGGACTTGTATAAGTTTTTATATTATGCCAGAAACACAAGGAAAAACTTTAGAGGAAATACGAATTGCTTTAAAGTCCAGAAAAAAGTATTGCTTCAGCTTCTGGTAATTTTTGTATTGTTTTTATAGTATAGAAAAATGCCACGAAGTTGAATAAAAAATGTTTTTCACCTTCGCCAATCTCTCTGTTCAGCATAGGCAGTTTAAGCCATGCATTCATTTCAGTGAAAATTTGTGTTCGGATGTTTTTGTGTCTCAAAAAAAAGTGTTGGCTTCGGGTGCCAAAAACATTTCTTTTAAATAACGTTCAAGTTTTTTTGGTTTGAAAATTCGAAATAATGAAGATGTAATTAATATTCTTCTATTGATTCTAACAGGGGATTTTTCGTTCTTTTGAAATCCGCAAAGCAAAATTCAAAATTAAGGGAAGCACAGAAAAAAATTTAATTTTGAATAAAGAAGCGGCATCAAAATGTACTGAAACAAAGTCTTATTTTTATAATTGAAAAAAGTGCGCATCCTATGGAAAAAAAAACAATTTTGTTATTATGCACTTTATTGCAACTTGTGTCGTTTTTCCATGAATTTAATTCGTTTATTTCCAATGTTATTTTTCAAGACTTGAACCAAAAACATGCATCCTAGCGTAAAGTGGTTCTGGAAAAATTGGTATATGTCTATTGTTAATGTTATTTTTCACGATTGAAAAAAAATTACGCATCCTATCAAAAAATAATTAATAAAAAATGTGTAGCTCTTTTCTGAATGAACAACTTTTGTCTATTAAGTTTTTTCGTGGTTTGTGTCGTTTGTCCAAAAATTTAATATATTTTATTCTTAAATCAGTATTTTACAAATGAAACAAAAACTACGCGTCCCATCAAAAAGTGATTAATAACGTAGATATTTTTTGAGTACAGATTTTCTGTCTATTCATCTTTTTACATATCTTGTATAGTTTGACCGCAAAACGGAATTTTTGATTTTTCATTATTTTTTTGTGCGATAAAAATGTGAATTTTCGAATTTTCAAGAAAATCGAAAAAAGTCTCATAACAATATTGTGGGCTGTTTAAAAAGAAACATTTTTCTTCTTTCGACTTTTTTCATATCGTGCGTTGTTTGGCTTAAAATGCTCATTTTCGTTTGTTCTTTGGAATTTATTAAATGCTATAACTCCGATAATTTTTCTTTCATCAAAAAAAGTCATGAGAATATTTTGTTCGACTTCTTGAGTACTATTAATTTCCGTCAACAGAATACTTGAATATTGAAAAAAGTGTTCTCAAAAATTTTTTAAATGTGCTTACTTTTTGAATTGTTATCCAAAATGGCTGGCTGACAACCTTGATCTTCATTTTAGGACACTCAAAGAGTATCCAAAGCCTAATCCAATACGTCGATTCTTTTAAAAGTTATCGTCCTAACAATTTAAAAATCTGCAGACTAATAGACAGGTCTCAAAACGTGGACATTTGACAAAAACAGGGGGTGGGTCAAACTTCACTCAAATCTAATACCTTCTCATTATAGGATGAGAATGTAAAAATAATGATTCATAACAGTTAAGACATTTTGTTTAATCAGTGATAATGAACTTGAGTGTTGTGTGATAGTTTAGATTGGACTCTTATGAAAAACCAACAACAGGATATGTTTTTCACCATAGAATGAAATAGAGTGTTTCCTTTAGTTGATTTTCATGATGAATTTCATAGAGATTGTCAAACAAATTGAAAAGATCGGTTCATGGAGATGTTGCACACAAAGAGGGAGGGAAATAATACAATTAGGGGTGAGTGGGGTATGGTGTCCCTGTGGGGCATGGTGTCAATTACAAAAAACGCCCACGTTTATTGATTTCCATATTATTTTTTTGCATAAAATGTCTTTCTTTGTTTGGAAAAATAGTGATATCATGAAATTTTTGTTTTAAAATACGTGTCAGAAAAGTTATTATGACAAAAACAGTTTTTACAGAAACAGATGGAAAAGTCTTTGCCAGAAATTAAGCAGTTACACCATATTTTGAAATACTTGAAGCATGAAAATGTGAGATTCTAATAAGTGAAGTATTTCTTTAAACGTCTGGTATCATAAATTGTTTTTATAAACGTTCTAAATGTACTAAAATTAATGAAATCTTGAAACATGACATACGGGGCATACTGTCCCTAAAACTTTGTAAAGATGTTAACAGTGCTTGATAACAGGTCGGTAATTTGATCGATAATGTAGAAAAACACAGAAATTTATTTATCTCTGTTCTGTCTAATTAAATTCGAGGTTTTTAATAATAAAGTTATACAGAAAATGAAAATCGACACGTCATTTGGAGTTATATTTAATAATAATACGGTAAGTACCAAGTTCACGCTAAATTACTTTGAAATGGACTATCATGTGAAACTCTTGATTATAACCTACAAATATAAAATTTGTCGTTATACAAGTTATAAATGTATTTACATTCCTAATTATAATTTTCTATTAAAATATACGTCATTTTTTATTCCTTTGAAAGAGACCAGCATGTAAACTTTGAGGTTATAACCTAAAAAGATTAAAACTTATTGTTATGAAGTTTTTTTCATTACTGCTTATAAATTCCAATTTCAAACACACTTCAAGCAATTCTCTTTATTTATTAGGGTGGTCCTAATTACATGGGTTGAACAATAACTCAATAAATAGGATTTCGAATATTATTGTTCAATGACTGTTTTGAATTTTCGCGCCTTTGGTACCTTTCGGTAAACAAGATATCTGTAAAGGCGAATGCAGATCTTTACACGGTGGATAGAATCTTCGTGGAGTAAGAGGTTATAACTTAGATTTGCGACATACTTTACTTTGATTGATAAGAATACATTTATTTAGTGTTGACCATGTCTCGAGTAATTTTTTTTTGTTACATCATACTTTCTAGAATTATTATATTGTACGCTTTTTATTGTACAACGTTCATATTCATGAAATAAACCGGGACTAATATGATGGACACCATGCCCCATGGTATGGGGTATGCTGACCCAAATGCAAGACCAACGAATTTATTAAATACCAAATAATGACGTTGTTAAAAAACGGATTTAAGTAATGAAACATGCAGCCTGATAATGTGAGCTGCTCACCAAATGATACAGAAATCAAAATCACATTTAAATTATAATTTAAAGGACATTTCCTTCAAAGCCTGAAACCATACCCCACTCTCCCCTAATTGAAAGAGATCTCTCAAAATAAGAAGCATTAGATAGTTGGATTACATTCTTATGATAGAGAGTAATAATTTGGAATTTCTGGGAATTGTTGTTTAAACAATTTGAAAAATATGTATAAAAGCTCTCAAGGGTATTAAAGATCAACACACATATCCCATAAAAATAGTGTTGCCGCGATACGATACGATACGATAATCAAGGTCATTATCGTATCGTGTCGCGAAATTATCGTCTGATTATCGTATCGCCATGGACAGTATCGTATCGTATCGTCTATCGTTAATATTATCGACGAGACGAGATTATCGTCAATTTCGCGATATTTTTAACATAGAGCAAACAGGGCAATAGAGGGAGATAGGTTGCCCTCCAGAGTCCCCCCTCTCTGTCTAATAGCGGTACACATTTTCATCACTGAGACAGCGGTCCATATCTACATGTCGATGCGTCAGCTTGGTTTGCTCTATTTCAAACGAGCGCACGGAGTCGGACCAATCAGACAGAGTGAGCGACGTTTGCGCAGTTGAAAAAGATGCATCGGCTGACAATGACAAGTCGACTGTGATACATTAATTTTGTGATATATATACAGGGTGTTTTTTTAACTTGAGACAACGAAATATCTCAAAAAATACGCATCCTACGGAAAAAATGTCTGGAATAAAAACTTTTTATTTTCGAAGGGGAAAAAAGATTTGTTAAAATTTACCCCACCCCCACCCTCACATGAGGCAGGGGTGGGGGTAACTTTGTAATTTCAAATGGCAACCCCAATTTTTTATCACAGATTCAGATTCTCCTTCACGAAATACGTAAGTTTTATTCGGAAAATTTGTTTCGATTCGCGATAGATGGCGCTGCAATTGCGAAAAATGAAATTGTTGACACTACTTTTAGCTCTACCCAGGAATAACGACGCGGACGTAGTAGTTGTCCATGTAGTTGTCTATTCCCTTTGGAGTGCTTAATTTCGGTGAGTCCCCTTGCCTCTCACCATCCATCGGGTGCTTGAACTTTTGGCAACGGGACAGTAAAAGTGATAAAACTGCCGAAAACCATTCCCGAATGCAGTTGGTTGACGACAGTCGATTTTGGATGTGGACATTACATATCATCGAGTCTCCACTGTCTACAATCCTCGACGTCATTCCGGCCGAGCGATAACCGCACCTGTCCGTGCTTAACGTTTATTCATTAGGAAGGTTGATTGTGTTCATTTGATTTGGGTGTGTTGGTTGCTTTCGTTTGGGTTATTGTTGTTGGTCACGTTCGTTTGAGTTGGTTTGGGTGTCGTTGTATTTCCTCATTACCTTACTTCATTACTTTTACAATGGAAATTCTATCTCAGCAACAGAAGATTGAAATGATTCTCATTTATGGAGAAAGTGGCAGGAATATCAATGATGCTCTCACCCTTTATGCTCAACGCTTTCCAGAAAGTGTTCCTTCACGCGCTTCTTTTTACCGGGTTGTCCGAAACTTCATCACTGACGGAAGTGTACAACCGAAAAAAAGGAAGCGTCAAGTAACAGTTACTGGAGTTGATAATGAAATTGTAATTTTAGCTGCAGTCACTCATGACCCTCATGTTAGTACTCGACAACTAAGCCGCGATTCCGGAATGTCTCTATCCAGTGTTTGGAAGGTATTAAAACGTAATAATTATCATCCGTATCATATTTCACATTCGGGAATGGTTTTCGACAGTTTTATCACTTTTACTGTCCCGTTGCCAAAAGTTCAAGCACCCCGATGGATGGTGAGAGGCAAGGGGACTCACCGAAATTAAGCACCCCGAAGGGAATAGACAACTACATGGACAACTACTACGTCCGCGGCGTTATTCCTGGGTAGAGCTAAAAGTAGTGTCAACAATTTTGTTTTTCGCAATTGCAGCGCCATCTATCGCGAATCGAAACAAATTTTCCGAATAAAACTTACGTATTTCGTAAAGGAGAATCTGAATCTGTGATAAAAAATTGGGGTTGCCATTTGAAATTACAAAGTTACCCCCACCCCTGCCTCCTGTGGGGGTGGGGGGTGGGGTAAATTTCAACAAATCTTTTTTCTCCCTCGAAAATAAAAAGTTTTTATTCCAGACATTTTTTCCGTAGGATGCGTATTTTTTGAGATATTTCGTTGTCTCAAGTTAAAAAAAACACCCTACTCTCTAAATCTGAATTAGTAGAAAACTACTAATTGGTAGTAGTTTTCTACTAATTCAAATAGCGCCGATTCGTTTACTGGTAATTAGTAAGAATCTACTAATTCAATGAGTAAGAATAACTGACTAAATGAATTAGTAACTATATCTACTAAACGAATTGGTAATGATACTACTAAATAAATTGGTAAATGTATTGTTGGTTACTATTTCAAAAGGTAGTCTCAAGTAAATTTAAAAACTGTTTTTTCAACGAAGAGAATATTATTGAAATATATTAATAAATTATTGAAGTCGGATTAGGTTCGATTAAACAACAAGTTACTAGCATCCTAGAATACAAAATTTTTATTACATACTTTTAATGAGTATATCATGTTTAATTAGTATTACAGAATAGCTAAATGAAGAAATCATAACTGAAAAAACATTCTCTGACAATTTCAAGCTCTATCCAGATATCTCAAGTTTTTTTTTGTATAATTTTTTATAGTACGGAGCCATTCAAATATTTCTCTTTTTTTATAAATCGACTTGGAATAAGTCCACAGTTTCGCGAGTTAATTATAAATTTGTTTTTCAGTTTCTGGGGATTTAATTAATATTTTCAATTTATAAATCTTCAACAAATCATATTACAAGATATTCTTAAATATATTGGCACCATTGAATAATTAAATAATCAAATAATACTAAAAACATAATCAATTATTTCTTGAATTTGTCTTTAAAGTCTATGAATTTGAATAATAATTCAAAAAAAATTTTATTTGATAGTTGACAGTTGAATTTTGAACTAAAAAAGATCAGCTTTCGACCTAAAATAGAATAGTTAAATCTGAGCATAAATTAATTTTCTAGAAAAAAAAACTGTTTGAATAGTTGAATTTTCAACTAAAAATGATAATTTTTCAACCTAAAATTGAATGGTTCCATTTTTAATTTTATATTATGTTAGACTAAAGAGATGAATTTTTAAATAAAATGTTAGAATATTCGACTGGAATAATGACATTTTCAGTTTCGAAACGAATTAATTTTCTGTTAAGGTAAAAACAAATTTTCAAGAAAATAGCTAACTTTTCAACCAAAGAGATACATTTTGAATTGAAATAATGAATCTTGAGAAGAAAAAAAATCAATTTTAAACCAAAAAGTTCAGTTTTCAACTGAGTAATTAAATTTGTAATTAAAAAAAGATGAATTCTGAACAAAAAATGTAGTAGTTGACATACAAAATATTAATTTTTGATCAGAAACAGTTGAATTCGACAAAAGAAACTACTTTTAAACATGAGTTGAATTTTCAACTTAAAAAGATTTTTCAGTCAAGGGAGAGAAAAAATTGCAAACAAGCTGTTGAATTCTCCATGAAGGAGATTAATATTCGAATTTTAAACTAAAGACGATCAATTTTCAAACAAAAGTATAATAGTTAAATTTTCATTGAAAAAAATAAATAAACTCAATTAAAATGTTTACGCTTTGAAGTGTCTAGATACGTTCATTTTATCGTATCCGCAGTTTAACAGTAAGGTTGTTTCAAAAAAGGCTTTTTTGAAGACAAAAGAGTGTTAGATTCTGTTTAAAATTTAGGTTAAATAATCATTTTTGTGCCTTAGTAAAACTAGATCAGGTGATTATAAGGGCTGCCTCAAAAGTGTAAGTTTAGAAAATGAAAAAATACTTTAAAATTTGCTTTAAAACAACCTCTCTATTCGTAACAACAATTAAATGAAAATTTTAACCCATAAATTCGACTTAGAAGTTGTAATTTGATTTTTTTTAATTTTAACCATCTGCATATCTTCTAATTCGTGTTGAGTGAGTTTTCTGCAAGTTAGAGATAAAAAAATGAAACCTTTATCAAACTATTAGTTAATTACTATATGGTACGTCGATTTTCATGTAACATAGTCTGCTATCAATATTATGTTTTAAAAAATCATGTTGACTGGAAAATACTAACTATTTACAAAAAGTACAAAATTTTCAATTTTCGATAGATACCAGAAACTTTATCAAAAAAAATAATTTTACATTCAATTGTTGGTACGAATAACAAAATTGTTTTGAATAAGACTATTATTCAACTTTTACCCTGCTTGAAGCAACATTTTTAAGGCAGCACTTAGCAAGTTAGAATTTCCCAACTGAATTCTCCGAGGCTAGAGACATACTTGATTAATTTGCTCTTTATTATGAAAAATTCAAAAGCCGTTTTGACTTCGAAAAAACTCATTGTACAAAGACGACAAGCAGTCATATCACTCATGTAAATGGAATATGTAATAATGATTTACATTCGGACATTTTTGGACAACTCCAGTGCATTTTTGAAGGTTAGCCTTTTGACTTACTTGCAAATTTCAGAAAAAAATATATGAATAAGCGAATATTTGCTTTTCATACCTTCCACTTTCACCACAGTGTGTAAGTCTAAGTGCTTTTTATGAATTTAACCAATTGCTGCACACAGTATTCCTCGAAGGTCTTCTAATTTGTCTGAAAATAAGTTTTAGTTAACCTAACTTTTTTCAACGACACTTTCCCCGTTCCCTTTAAACTATTCACATAATTACTACTATTAAACAAAAACTTACCCATTTTAGAGAAGCTAAGATAAATGATTTATCCTGCAATTAATTGCAGTTATAACCCACTCTTTGCCATCCGCTTATTCACAAACTTCGGACAAATTTGGGAACAAAAAATAGCTATTGTCATTCTACCTAATTTCACGAGTTCACATTCCGGCTATATTAAAAAAATATATGGTGTATTGACAAAACATGAACCTTTCTTAATTAAAACTCAAAAAACAGCAGAATGTATTTTGAAAATGATTAAATTATGTTTCCTTATAGCAATTCATTGCTACTCATTGAATAAGTAAGTTGCTACTACTAAGCAGATTAGTAGAATACCCTTACTAATTCATTTAGTAACATGAATCCTACCATTTCATTTAGTAGAAAGTGATAAAATTACTAATTTAAGAGTCAGATACAATGCTACCAATTGAATTAGTAAAATTTCTACTAATTTGGATTTAGAGAGTATATATATGTTATATGATAATGAATGATGTTAACTGCTACATATATAATCTATATAATATAGATGTATGTTATATAAAAAATATTTGAAGAATTAGTAATAATATGTAGTTAGTAACAGTAGATTTTCATTTCAGTACTAATAATTCCTCCAATATTTAATAAAATGATGATTTATAATACTTGTTAAGAATGTTTTCTTATTTAAATCACTTCCTTCATATTCAAAATCAAAAAATAAATTATTTTAATTTCTTTGTTGAACTTTTTTCGCGATATTATCGTAATTATCGTCAATATCGTGACAAAATTATCGTACCGTATCGTCTTATCGTCACACCGAAAAAACGATATTCTAATTTTAATAATTTCCCACTAAGTTTAAGAATATTTGCAACCTAAATAGGCGCCAAGAATATATTCTTAATGTACGATGAAGGCCCTCTTACCTTAAGAATATATATGCTTGTCTAATTGTAAGAATTCCCCACTAAGTTTAAGAATAGTTGCATCCGAAATCTGTCGCAGTAATTGTATAATAAGTGACGAACTCGAAGAAATGCAACCAATTCTGAGGATAAATTGCATGTGCACATCTCTAACTCTATCTCTTTCCCTTCTCAGAGAACGTTAAAGTGAGAAAAGTTTGATATCACACGCCAACGAATAAATAATGTAGAGAGGTTATGTCTCGGTGTGGTACAACGGTATTCAACCTCACTGTCACATCAGACTTTTCGGTAAAGAGAAGCAGATGGATATGCACACGCGACTTATCCTTAGAATTGGTTGCATTTCTTCGAGCTTCTCACTTATTACGAATTCGAAAAACTGATCGAAAAGCACGTCGCAGAAAACATTAAAAGAAACGTTTGGATAGAGCAAGGCGCATTTCGTCCTTTGGTTAGAAGATACTCTTAAATTGAAAATTTCGCTCACTTCATTAAGAATATTACTAAGAATATGCGTGTAAGAATATGACACTCTTAACATTAGAATATCGTTTTTTCGGTGCACGATAAAAATTTACATTATCGTATCGATTATCGCAATTATCGTCTATCGCGGCATCACTACATAAAATGTAAATAGTATCTTAATAAGTAATTTAAAATTCATATCTACGTTTGTAATTAATATTAGCATACGATAGAAATATTTCCTAGTAGTTTCCTATTAAAAATTTCCCTGATGAGGAAGCCTAAACTGGCTTCGAAATATGTTGATCCCTATTAGTATAAAAAAGACTGATAAAGAATAAGGAAAAGAGGGCGTGGTAGTTTAGTTGTCTCTTTCCTTTTTTCCCCTTCTTTTTTTCTCCCACTTTTTCCCCTTATTTTACCACGATCTCTAATGAGCCGATTACACTGTTATTTACGAAAATACTTCTCTCATTTCATCTCCTTTTGTGCAACTATGTTACACAAATTTACTTTCACGGGCATATGTTTTTTAAAAAACTGATTTTTGGAAACATACTTCTTTTTAATCATTCTGGTGTAAATTTGTTACACAATTTGACTTTTCAAGTTTATCTTTTTTTAAATTTCCTTTTAAAAGTTTTTAGTGATTCGTCACTAAATAAAATTATAGTTTACAGTGCAAAAATTAAACACGAAATGTTACAAAACAAAAAGAAGAAGTTATTATTGAAATATACTGCTGGTATTATAGGTAAGTTGATATCTATGATAATATTAATTATTTATGTAAGATGCTGCAATGTCCGATATTTTTTTCATAGTTATAGCATGAACGATTTTCAGGATGTTATATTTGCCATTACATAAACTCTTTTTCATCACTTTGAAATATCAATTAAAATTAGAAACTTATTAATGTGTTATATGCTGGCAGAGCTGGGTACAGTTAATCGGAAAGTTAACTGACAAGGGGAAGGCCTCAAGTATGAAACTCAAATCGAGTTCGCATGAC
>CAKNXH010063617.1:103593-115513 GCA_932178445.1 Andricus quercusramuli | reverse complement strand
ATATATGTATAAAGATCTGTGTATGTATGAGTCAGATATACTTTGTTTACGTGCGACAGCTATAACTGTGATTTAATATAAATACTGGTTCCCAAACTTCATATTTCCATACGACTTTATATCGTCGACTTGGCATGATGAAGCCAAAAATAAAATTTTAAAACTCTTGACTAGTTAACAATATTGTTGACCAATTTTTTTGACATGGAGGGCGATAAGAATAATTTAAGGATGAATACTCTTAAATGTTTAATCAAATTGAAATTTTTAAACAATTGAATATTAACATAGTTATTCTTCATGAATACAATTAATTTGGTCATACGGTAAATTGAATATTAGTTAACAAATGAGTGGGTATTCTCATCGATATCATATTTCCGTAAAATGGACTGTTTTGAAGCACCAGACTTCACTTCATTCAACAGCTCGTATTTCTCTTGAAAAGATAATCGCTTCCTCTTATTTTCCTTCGACATTTTTTTACCTTAAATTAAATACTGAAGCGAATCTACTGCGACATATTTAAAAGTGACAAACTGACTGAAGCAGACGACACGATTAACCGCGGGAGATACTGCCCGCTTTTTTCATACACTCCTGCGTTGTTGTGGAGTTGCTCCGCTGACCTAGCAGTGCTTCTCTCTCTTCCCCTTGGACCCTCTTGTCTGTTAAATAGGAAACTGCTATACCGGGACTCTAGTGTAAGTAACACTTGTGACATTCGAATACAACCATAATAGTACGAAAAGTTCCCGGAACGTTTCATATGTCCGCCGCCTGGGAACGTTCCGTGAACCTTTCACTGGAACGTTCCAAACATAAATTAACGTTATTGTTAATATTATCAATAAATATCGTGTAAACCATAAGTGATTGGTCAAAATCGATGTCAGTTTATGATACCGATATCATATTATAGTGTAGTATATGCGGTACTGAAAACTAAAAAATAACATCCATTCTTACCTATCTCTTACGGCTTACAAATTAATTGTTGTTGAAAATAACAGTAATGGAACGTTCCCAACAAGCGGACATTTTACACGTTCCAGGCAGATTCCTTGCGAGGATACCTGACAGGGGACAAGGTCGTCGTACTGGTCCTCGCATGGAAATCTCATGAAGAGCTATGGAACTGTGGTCGAAATATCATCCAAATATTCATAGGTAATTAATTGTCAAGAGCGGATAGTAGTAGGGCTAGGGGGCTATGAGACCAAATTCCGAGAGATGGCACCACCGTCTCTAGTTACCTACAGCAACAGATAGCGCCTCCGGCGAAGGGAGGGTTCTGTTCCGTGCTAAGTTACCGACACCAACAGATAGCGCCACCGTCGCTAGTTACCGACACCAACAGAAGGCGACACTGATAAAGGGAGGGTTCACTTCCGTGCTGAATTACCTGCAGTTAGTCAAAAGTGAGGTTGGAGACGGTGATTTCTGCTAAGTTTACATTATAAGGTTCTGCTCTGTTCTAAGCGATCATTGATCGGTAAAACAGTTTCTTAACATCAGTCGGTAAAACAGGTAAGTCGGTAACATTTTATATTATCATTTTATCATCAGTCGGTAAGGTAGGGAGTTATGTTACCATCAAACCAGTAAAACAGGTAATCCGGTAACTTTTTATATTAGCATTTTAACATCAGTCGGTAAGGTAGAGAGCTACATTACCATCAATTGTGAAAGCAGGGAGCTACATTAACCTTGTTAGGTAAAGCAGCGAGGCAGGTAGCTTGTTATATTATCATTTTTCCATATGTCCGTAAGGTAAGAAACCATGTTACCATCAGTCGGTAAAACAGGGAGGTCGGTAATTGTTATATTGTCATTTTACCATCGGTTGGTAAAGTAGGGAGCTACATTACCGTCAGTCGGTAAAACAGGCAGGTCGGTAAGTTTTTATATTATCATTTTACCATTGGTCGGTAAGGTAGGGAGTTGTTACCATCAGTTGGTTAGGTCGTGAGCTACATTACCATCAGTCGGTAAAGCAGGGAGGTCAGTAATTTTTTATATTATCATTTACCATCGGTCTTCAAGGTGGGGAGTTATGTTAACTTCAGTTGGTAAAACAGAGAGTTCGCTAACTTTTTATATTATCATTTTACCATTGGTCGGTAAGGTAGGGAGTTCTTACCAACAGTTGGTACGGTGGGGAGCTACATTACCATCCGTCGGTAAATCAAGGAGGTCGGTAATTTTTTATATTATCATTTTACCATCGGTTTGCAAGGTAGGGAGTGGTGTTACCATCAGTCGGTAAAACAGGGAGGTCGGTAACTTTTTTATATTATCATTTTTACGATAGGTCGGTAAAACAGGGATAGTCGATAATACACATCTCCAGCCATAGATGGAGCCTCAGTTGCTATATCAGTAGCCTACCTATCGGTGTAAGTAACTGATGACGTCACTGTACTTTCTGTCAGCACTAATATCAATGCATCAACGGTCGGTAATGGGTCTATCGGCCGTTGAATTGATTCTCAGTCTGCCCGCGCCTTACCGACATACTGTGTTTATCGCCCCAGTGTGTCCTGCGCACGCTGGTATTTCTCCATGTCGACGGTTGTTCCTGTGTTTCTAGAAGTGTCATGCGTCTACCTTATATACAAAAGATGTGGGGGTTTACCTATTTCTACAAGTGTCGCGTCGAATCTTCTGCGCTGTTTCAAGTAGTCTACATTTCATGAATTCGAATTTCCCGCGCTTCAACTCATACGTTCACATAGCAACTCAAACTAATTAACAAATAATGAGAACGATGGTTGAACATTGAAATTTCATTCATTTATTTTCACAATTTTTTACAATTCATTCGACATAATTATATTGTCAACCCAAATATTTCAGTTGTAGCTTCTCAGCAGTAGCAGCTTCCTGCATACTTTCCAGGGTTTCAGGATCTTCTAGAACTTTCACAAGCCTCGCAGGTAGGAAAGTATTGAAAGTACCTTCCAGCTCCACAACGATCCTGGTTCCATACTTGGTTTGTACCTTCTGGATCCTGGTCACTGCACACCTCTTCTTTAGAGTCAGGTCGGAGAGTGGCTTCGTTGGTAGGTAGCCTTCCATTCGACCAATGGCATTGATCTTCTGCAGGTCCATTTCTTCTTCAGAGATGTTACGTCTTTTCGCAAGCAGCTGAAGAGGCTGAATGAAGAAATCAGTCTGGAGATGCGCTTTTACAGCCAGAAGTCCCCACCTTGCTAGTCACCACTCTAATTCTGCGCATGCGTAGTATTTTAATAGGGAATTCCCCTCTTATACAATGAAATCTTACCGTTTTAACTACCGTTTACCGCATACCGTTGACTTAAAAAATCTAACTATAAACTAATGTTTACTGTAAAAACTTAAATATAAACTAAAGTTTACTTGAAAGACCTAACTTAAATTTAATAGGAAAGGGAAATTGTGAGTAAATAGTTCTTTAATAATCCATTGAAAAAATCCATTTATTTAATGTAATAAAATCTTAACCTAGTTTTTACAAAAAGTTTTCCAAATCATTGTAAAAATCTTTTGCTGTATAATTAACATCTACTTCATCTATTGAAACGTTGCTCGTCGTATAATTATCGGGTTTATTTAGAACCCAATTTTTTAATATTACAGTATTATTTATAGCACAATTAGTTGTGCGATATGTATGATGTGTACATGAAGATAGTGATGATTCAAGTGTCATTTTCTGTAACGAAGGACAATTCAAGTCTTCAAGATTTTCAACATTGTTGTTTACATATTTTTCTAACTACCTTTTCTTCTCAAGACCTTTGACGTAGATTGTGCGTGCAGTCATCAATGTTTCTTGCAGTATAGGTCTAACTTCTTCATAGGGTACGTCACCGCCAGTCCAGTTGATTCCATAGAAATTGTGTGTTAACCATGTATTAGTGTTTTTATACCTTCCAGGTAGTGAACTCCAGCTGCAGGGTGGTTCGAAGAGGAAGAGCAGAGGGAGAGCATCTTCCTGGAGAGTGAGGAGAGTGAGGATGGCCATCTCCTTGAAGATAAAGTCGTTGTGAGGCCTTTTGAAGCCTTGAACGTCTACAACGAAGTCCATCTGAACTGAGACTGATTTTTCCAGCCAAATTCAGCTCTTTTATACCCTGATGCAACTTCCACCACTTGAGCATCACTTGAGCATCATTACTAGAAGACATGGAATGTTTAGCAATATCCACAATTTTTCTCAAAGCTATCCGTTTCTTAGAAACCTTCTTACTCTTCCTCTTATTCTCCCTTAACCCCATACCGAGTTTTGATTCAACTTTCATGATGTTGGTTATAGCTAGTGCAGCTGCTTTTTCACCAATATAAGAGTTTTGAGAAACAACACGTTGCCACGCTTTTTAGCTAGTATCCTATCTGCAACGTTTCTCGCTTCAATATTCTCTCGATTCTTCGAATAAGCAATATCGTGCTCCTTACAAGCAGCGTCCAGTGGGTTTATACCTGGATCACCTCGTTCTAAACGTTTAGCTAACTTAGTACCAGGTTCACAGTACTGGTATCCTGGTAAATGTAATTCGAAGGGTAATTTATTAATAATAGTATTAATTAAACCTCAACCTCGTCGTTTCGTGCTGTGTACAAGCATTCCTTACTCTATGAAGGTCAGTTTGCGACTGACGAGAAGTCTGTGTAAGCGCTGTATTTATAGCCTTCTCATGTACCGAGGGGGATGGACAGTGTATTCTCAACGAGCATCTTTATATTAGTATAGACTTAACGGGCTGGAGAGACGGTCCAACTGATTTTAGCTGCATGAAGGTTAACTTTCAACTGACCCAAAAGCGATATAAACGCTGTACTTATCACTTTCTTGTTAGTCTAGGTTAAAATGAGATTCAAGACACAACCTGTCAAACTTCCAGTCGCAAATATAGACTCACTCGTTGAGCCTGGGCAGAAGAAGGTGAAGCGTCATGGTAATCTACTATCAGACAGCATTAGTGCAGTTTTTTGTGGACCATCAAACTGTGGTAAGACGAGTTCACTACTTTATTTAACTCTACATCCAAATGGTCTCAGCTTTGATAATATTTATCTTTACTCAAAATCATTGCAACAACCCAAGTATCAATTCTTCGAAAAAGTAGTCGATTATGTAGATTGCGTTGAGTACTTTCCATACAGTGAGCATGAACAAGTAATTTCACCTAGTAAAGCTAAACAATGTTGACTGTTTCTACTCATGTCAGAAGTATGCTCGCGTTCCTAAACATCTAGTCCGGGATAACGTTAATTTATTACTTCTTTTTCGGCAAGATGATAAAAATCTTAAACACGTGTATGATGATCATGTAAATACTGATATGACTTACACGAAGTTCCGAGAATTATGTTCAGCGTGTTGGAATCCAGATAAATATGGATTTTTAGTTATCGATAAAGATAGTAATTTAAATGAGGGTACATATAAAAAAGGATTTGACTATTTTATTATTTTCTAAATAGGATTGCTTAATTGCAAATAAAGTTGGTTTTGTGTGAGACACTAAGGTATAAACATGTTTCATAAAGAGCAAGATGTGCGTCGTCAAATAGCAAAAGCAAGCGATGCTATTCGACGGAACCACCGCATGCGAAAGTTACGCAAAGAAGCTACAGAGAATATTCTTAGTAAAACTTTTAAACCTATAGTTACACCATTACCAAAGATATTAAATACGTCTGATATACCAAAAGTGAACAATAAATGTATGAATAATAAGATTGAAAAAGATGAAGATAAAACAGAAAATGATAATATTTCCTTCATGACTGCTACGGATGATCAAGCACATGATGCAACTATGGTTCAAGAAAATGATGAATCTACTGAAAATTATGACAAATTGACAAATAGATTTATTAGAATATTAAATAAAAATGGAAAACAATATTTGGATATAGTTTACGGTTTACGAAAAGCCAATGATGGAACGTTTATAATTGGTGATACACCAATCAGCTTTGATGGACAATATATCAAGATTGGTGAAAAATTATATCGGAAAAGTACTTCTTTGTTTGAACTGTTATTTAAACAAAAACCTGATGAAACTTATATAAGCCAGGATGTTCAAAATAACTATAAAGAAATTCTTATTGCTACAAATGCACATAGGAAGAATTATAGTTCTTTAAAACTCATTCATTCGAATAATACTCTAAAGTATAAGAATATTATAGCGAAACTTTTTCCACACAAGCGATCATCTACATGTGGAGAATCATTAAAGAAAAAGAAAGTATCAAAGAGTGCAATACCTCAATTCTTAATATCAAGAAAAGACTCAAGGCCAAACTACATTTATTAGGATGATCCTAACAAGCTGGTTGACCGCGTTCGACTACTCACAGCATCTCAAGAAGCAGGAAATCCAAGTCATAATAATGAAATTATTTCAATCATCGAGGAATTAAGAGAATCTCAAATTATATATTAAGAGATTAAAGCTCACTAAAGCGTGAGTATTAAAATGAGTATTGACATGTTCGGACATCCTCTGAATCGAGCTGCGTCCGTAAATCGTGGATCTCTTGGTATTGGTTTCAAATTTTCCTCCAAGGGTAATTACGATATCGATAAGAAAAGACTCTGTAACGTTCAAGACGCTGAAGAACAGCTTGATGCTGTTAATTGGAGACCTGTACAGCGTATTGTTCAAAGCGAGATACGAACGCTTTATGAGGTTACGTCATCTATGTGTAATGAAATTAGATAGATAAACGTTTATTTTTGAGCCTGCTGGCCTTAAAAAATTGACTTGCTTACACTTCTATTTTTACAGAATTTTCTTAAAACTAACCCTTAAAAACTAACATCCATCCATTCCTTATCTCTATTTTCTCTCCTATTTAAAATCTTTCCGTCTCCATTCCTCTTCCTCCTTCCTTTTCTTCATCTCCATCTTACCCAACACTCCCTTCACCCATGCTACTGCTCTTTTTTCCCCCTTTTCATGCAACAATACCTCCATGCGTGTCTCACTTCTTTCCACCTCCACGCACTCCTCCAACCGGTGCTCCACTCTTGCCTCCCCTTTCCACACAGCTCACACATCCTTTTCTCTGGAGAGAGCCAGAACCTATTGAAACCCTCCATGCACCCACACCTCAACCTCGCTATAAGCTCCTGACTTCCTTTCTCTCCTTTCTCACATAAATATTGCGCTCTTGGGGTAAAATTTTCCAAGTGTCCCCGCCCAAAATTTTGTTAACGCCTATCTTATTCGAACTTCGCCAGATTATAGTCACTACAGCAAGCCTAGTAGCGCCGTGGCTCGTTGGCGCGGGGCACCCGCGCTCTTATGACCTTCTAAAACTCAACCAATACTTTCTATCCCATTTTTGTTTTGGGGTGTTTTTCACGAGAAAAAATCAAGCTTCTTTTCTAGCCTAACTAAAAGAATATCAATGATGCCGCATTGGGAGAAAATCACAAAAATGTTTTTTAAACTGAAAATAAAGGTGAAATAATTTTGGTATTGTTCATTGGTTATTTTTGTTGTAAGCCTTGTTAAAATACCTTTCTAACCCCCGCATAAAAGTTAAATTGGATAACTCTAACACGAGTTATGTACAATTGAAGGTTATCAGTCGGGGTGAATCGTCGAAAAATCGGGCCCCTGTATCTTGACAACCCGTTATACTAGGTGCGCCCCCTTTACAGAATATAAAGAGGTCCACTAGCACTACAATCTGGCGAAGTTTGAATAAGATAGGCGACAACAAAATTTTAGGCCGGGATACTTAGGAAATTTTACCCCTCTTGCCCTTGGCATAGTCCACACATACTTTCCGTTATACATTGACTCTCTTATTCTTTATTCCCCTATCCACCGACGGAAACGCGCCTTTGAGATCCACAAAAAACGCGTACTCTCTCGTCTCCTTCTTCGCTAATTCTCTGTCCACCAGGTGCTGAAGAACGTAGATATTGTCGATAGTACTCCTACCCGCCCTAAATCCCGCCTGCGTCTCCGGAAATATTCCTTTCCCCTCAGTATCTTTCCGCAGTCTCTCTGCCACCACCATCGCGTATACTTTATACGCCGTATTCATTAGCGTAATCCCTCTATAATTTTCCTGCCTATCTCTATCTCCTTTCTTATACAGTGTCACTATTAATCCTTCTCTCCACTGTCCTGGGAATCCCTAGCCCCGCCATACTTTCTTCACTACCTCCTTTTGACCTTTTCAACTTCCTTATCTGCTCCTCGATCTCCTCGTCATTAAACGCCTCCACCTCTGCCTCACCCATTCTTCTACTTTCCCCATCCGTCTTCGTTGAATCTGAGCCCTGGATTGATTCTTTAAAAAATTCCCCCCACTCCTCACACCCTATCTTCTCGCTGACCCCCACCCTATACTTCCTGAACCAATTTATTATCTTCCAGACAGCCCCCTCTGTCTTAACATTTGCTAACTCCTCTTCCAGATCTTTCTCCTTTTCATGTTCTTTCTTCTCACACATCAATTTAAACCCCTTCCTCATTTCTACGTACTCCTCCCTTCTCGCATTACCTTCTTTCCACTTCTTGTACTTCCTCTTTACAATCATTTTCATATTTTTAGATTCCCTATCCCACCACGGCTTCACCATTCCTTTTTCCTTCTTTCTGAACACCTTCTTTTGCAAACACCCTTTCACCTTCTCTTTCGGATCCTCCCATATCTCTTCCACTGACTCCCCTCCAAAGCGTACCTTTCCTCGCTGCTCCTGATACTTCTCTATCGCCTCCCTCGTCCAGGTCACCCTCTCCCCTATCGAGAGTTCTTCCCCGCCTTGTCTTCCGCCACCCTCACCTCTTATCCACAGACTTAATAGCTGATGGTCTGATTCCACCCTCCCCTCTACTGCGAATTTTTCCGTCTACTCCCATCCTTGCATATTCATAACCACATATTCTATCACCGATACCCCCACCTTACCACCTCTCCCTCTTCGTCCCCAGTTGCCATACCATTCGCCACCGCCCAGCCTCTATCCTCCATCCAGTCCCTTAGAATCTCCCCCTCCTTATTTATTAACTTATCCTTCGATTTCCTTTCGAAGCTCTCCCCTTCCCTGTAAAGTCCCCCTTCGCTCACGTGTTCAACATCTACATGTTTACGCACATTCTCCATTGTCTTACCATACACAGCATTGTTCATGAGTTTGAACAGGTTTTTCTTGAACTAATTTTTAGATGCAGCTCTCTTTTCAGTGATAAAATCTATGTATGATTTTAACCATGGAGCTTGATTAAATTTAAGAACGCGATGGATTTTGAGAAGCTGAAGGCCGTTTGCCAAATCTTTTTTTAATTTACGATAATGGATAATGTGCTTTCGTTTCGATAGGAGGGTAGTTAGGAGTTTATCCTGCTTTGGCCCTGGTGGTTTCGAGTGTTCAGGACAGAAAGGTAAATCACTGTGAGTATCATGAAGTTTTTCGGGGTAATCCAAATCTACTTCAAGCATATAGCCAACAGGGGCATCATCGGGAACATTAAAGTTGAAGCTATTGTCAACATTTGATACCGACTGGAAACCACCAAATGGAAGCATTTGTGCCATTGTCCAACCATAGAGGTTGTTGGCATGAAAGTATACTATATAGCTGATCTCATCATTCTCATTGTAAACTAGATGGATCAATTCGACCTTCAAACTCAGTGGCTACTTCGCGAATAATGAAATGAGCATCATACCTGCTCAAATTATAGAAGACAACAGGTATGGTTCGAGAATCTTTGTAATTTAGATTACAATCTTCATAGGCAGGCCCTCAGTATTTGCCGGTTAAATGTGAATGGTCACGAAATTTCTTTTGGTTGGGTGCTATACTCTGCTCACGAATGGGGCACGTAGTCGCTTCCCTAAAGGCTACCTTCTGCTCAGTAGTCAAGTTCTCCATAGGTATGGGGCACGTGAATACTGTTCCAGCATCTTCTGCCAATTGTTGCAATTCGTTTGCAAACCATTTGGCAGGATCAGCTTCGTCTTCCGGGCATGCCTTATATCCAGAAAGTGCGTCATCATAACTACATTTTATATAATAGTTAATGCTGAGTATCTGATGCTTTTGAAAGATCTCAGTGTTATTTATTTTCTCCTGAGATTCTTCAACAGGAAGCAACAGACACTCGCAATCGGTATACTCCACAAAGGGTACCTTTTCCTTATTCCTATACTTTGTGAACTCAATAATATTTTTCTCAGGTTTCGGTAATTTGATTCTACAATGAATCATCTTTGTACAGTTATCATTATGTTCACACAACTTTTCTTCGCTTGAAAAATAATGAAGACATCGATCATAAATATACTTTTTACACTTTTTTTAGATAGTTGCTTACCAGCTAGTGTAGATAGATCTTTAATCCATACATAGTGGAAATTTGAAGTATCGATGCCTTCATCATATATTTCAAACGCATTATCATCAATTCTCTCATCAATGTAATCTTCTTGTACGTGTAAAAGATAAACATGCTGTTCCCTCTTTTGTGATGTTATATATAAGGGAACAACAGTGTAATCAACATTCCTGCGTACGAGACCGTATACATTGGTGGAGATATCATTTTGTCGCTCAAATTTTGGGATGTCCCTTAGAGTTACAGGAAATAATAAGGATATAATGCTTATAGAACTGCCCATTTAGAACATTGATTGTCATTATTTTCTACATTTATACATGCGCGCTTTCTCTGAATTGGATAAGGTAGGGGCATAAATGAACTAGCCCGCAAAGGATTATTTTTATTTACAGTATTTTCCAGGTATATGATTAAATGCAATGTCCAATCTGAATCAGTTTCTTGGAATTCTTCAACTTTATTCAAGATTGGTTGTTTCATATATTCATTGAACCAATCGTCTGAGAATGCCGTTGGGAATATGTCATTTGTTTCGGCCAGAAATGTTTTCACATATACAGATTGATCATCCTTCGTTACATGTCTACATTTAGCTACTAGCACACCGTAAACTTTTACAGGTCCATACTTATTTAATACAAATCGCATTCGTTCTTGAAATAATACAGAGGCATCGTTTAAAAAATGACTTATATCTGTATGTACAAGGTTTCTTATTAAATTAGTTTGTAGTCGACATTGGAATGCTTTCTCGGAATCGGCCCAGTAAAGTCGATTGGTTATATCGTCTTCTTCGTCAGCTGCTGCATCTATAGAACCACCGGCCTCTCAAACTTTGTATGAAAATGGCGCTCAAACTGATGACTCGAGTAATGATGTGAAGGCATCTCTACTTCTCAGATGTTCAGGAAAGTTTCTTCAGTATAGATTTTAAGGTATCTGTATTGGCATTGCATTGTCTTACCATGCGGTGAATGTATTCATTCTTGGAGTCGCCATCTTGTAAATCAGAGAGTATAGCTACTGATTCTTCTGTCCTAACCAGGAGTAACTCACATTCATCCAAGGAGATGGTTCGACTCTGCTTTGCTGGCCTCTGCTACTTAGAGGTCTTGCGTTTTCCAGGCATTTTTGAAACTGGTCGCTGCTGCTGCTTCAGCTGCTCTCCAGACACTTTGGAAGCTGGTCTCTGCTGCTGCTGCTTATTACCATCAGCCAGGTCGTCTAGTTGCGGAATGAAGGAATCGCTCCGGAAACGCTCTTTTATAGCCAGAAATCCACAAGCTGCGAATGCGCGACATTTAAATAGGGGATTCCAGTCGCGTTGTCACGCCACTCCACCTTCGCTTCATCCAAGAAGCTGTGAATCAAACTGCGCATGCGTAATCTTTCATCAGTGGGAACTCCCTCACCACCCACCTCCATCTAGAATATTCTGTTGAGATTCAAAGTGCGCATGCGCGTTTATATTATTAGGGGATTCACCCGCCCACCTCCACTCTGACCATGAAGCTGTGGATCAAACTGCGCATGCGTAATATTTTATCTGCGAG
>CAKNXH010063617.1:56995-103193 GCA_932178445.1 Andricus quercusramuli | reverse complement strand
ATATTAGGGGATTCACCCATCCCACCTTCACTCTAAGCAAAAAGCTATGACTCAAACTGCGCAACTATTAACTTAAACGATTTAACTTCAAATTAATAGGAGAGGTAAATCATGAGTAAATAGACATTTGATAATCCATTTAAAAATATTTATTTAACAAACAAAAATCTAAATCTAGTTTTTACAATTCAGTATGAAAATCCACTCCAAATCTGAAAACAGAAAAAAACCTGAAACAGAAAAAACCTGAAACTGAAAAAAAACCTGAAACAGAAAAAACCTGAAATAGAAAAAAAACCTGAAACAGAAAAAACCTGAAACAGAAAAAACCCGAAACAGAAAAAAACCTGAAACAGAAAAAACCTGAAACAGAAAAAAAAACCTGAAACAGAAAATATGACGATGATGTATGCAGTAGGGAGGGTGGCGATGGCAAAGACAAGGAAGTCGGTGAGTACGTTGTTGACCTCTCACTTCAGCTGGTGGTGATGGTGGTGTTGATGATGGTGGTGGTGGCGGTGTTGGTGGTGGTGGCGAGTCTAAAACCTGTTCCAGCGAATATGAGGACGATGTTTGTGGCGACGACCCCTGTGGCGATGGGACTGGCGATGGTGCTGAAGTCCACTCAAAGTCTGAGAAGTGTATTGACGGTGATGTTTTGAAATCTATCACTAGCTCCTCCGATGAAGAAGACCATGGTGAAGGAGATGATGGAATTAGTAGCTTTTTTGGAGCCATATGTAATCAATATGTTTAATAATTTTTCTATAACAACAAGTAGTAACTATTTATTGATAAAATTATAGAACTCACCATTATTGAATTAGAATCAAGGATTTCCTTCATAATATCTTCTACTTCCTGGTCGAATAGAAGGTAGGTAGGAGAAGCAGGAGGACTATCCTTCGACTCTGCCATCTTCTTCTACTGCTACAACTGCTACAACTGCTGGTGCTGCTGGTGCTGCTGATGCTGCTGGTGCTACTGCTGTTGCTGCTGCTGCTGCTAACTACCTGAAACAAATGATGCTAGTCGACTGTGCTGGCACGCTTTATATCCTCCGATCCCCACTCACTCATCACTATCCCACTCCCGACTGTGCTTGGTCGCCGAAAATTCCAGCGCAGACCGAACGTACACACGAATCATGTGAAACACCCGTGGACATGGAGAAATACCAGCGCACAGGACGCACTAGGGCGACACACAGTATGTCCGTAAGGTACGGGCAGACTGTGAATCAATTCGCCGGCTTAATAAGGTAGTATAATATAAAAAGTTGCCGACCTCCCTGTTCTACCGACTGATGGTAACGTGACTCCCTACCTTACCGACTGATGGTAAAACAATAATATAAAAAGTTACCGGACTCCCCGTTCTACCGACTGATGGTAACATAACTACCTACCTTACCGACTGATGGTAAAATGATAATATAAAAATTAGCGACCTCCCTGTTTTACCGACTGATGGTAATATGGTTTCCTGAATTACCGACATATGACAGAATGACAATATTAAAAATTACCGACCTCCCTGCTTTACCGACTGATGGTAATTTAGCTGTCCACCTTACCAACCGATGGTAAAATGATCATATAAAAAGTTACCGACTTACCTGTTTTACCGACTGATGGTAACAACTTCCTACCTTATCGAGCGATGGTAGAATGATAATATAAACCTTCACCGGCCTCCCTGTTTTACCGACTTATGGTAATGTTCCCCAATACCTTACCGTCCGATGGTACAATGATAATATATCAAATTAACGACCTCCCTGTTTTACCGACTGATAGTAACATGGTTTCCTAACTTACCGACATATGACAAAATTATAATATAACAAATTACCAAC
The DNA here is from genome assembly GCA_932178445.1 of Andricus quercusramuli. Taxonomy (NCBI): domain Eukaryota; kingdom Metazoa; phylum Arthropoda; class Insecta; order Hymenoptera; family Cynipidae; genus Andricus; species Andricus quercusramuli. The sequence goes on along the minus strand of CAKNXH010063617.1, from coordinate 101,335 downwards.
CTCACTGTTATACCGACTGATGGTAATGTAGCTCACTACCTTACCGACCGATGTTTAAATGATAGTTTGAAATGTTACCGACTTGCCTGTTTTACCGACTGATGGCAAGAAACTGTTTTACCGATCTATGATCACTTAGCACAGAACAGAACCTTATAATGTTAGGGGCATGTGATACTCCATCCTGTGGTAAATCAGGTTCAGTTCCCCCGGGGTTTTGACCACGAAAATTGAAAAATTTCAAAACTGATTTCGGAGATGCTATAGAATAGTATAACCTCAAAATACACACACATGAATAAAATTTAACAAAATTAAATTTTTTTAAATTATTCTACAAAAGAAGAGTTCGGAGACGTCCGTTAGCATGTTCGCTATCATTTCCCAAATTTTTAAGGCAAAATCTTTATTATTGTAGGAAAAAAGCCGGGGGAACCTAACACTGCTAAAGTCGATAATTTTCTAAGTATCACATGCCCTTAACTTAGCAGAAATCACCGTTACAAACCTCACTTTTGAAACGGAAATGAACCCTCCCTTTGTCAGTGGCGCCATCTGTTGAGTAACTAGCGACGGTGGCGCTATCTGTTGGTGTCGGTAACTTAGCACGGAACAGAACTATCCCTTTTTCGGTGGCGCCATCTGTTGGTGTCGGTAACTAGCGACGGTGGCGCCATCTCTCGGAATTTGGTCTCGTAGTCCCCTAGCCCTACTACTGCGGATCCACTTTATTTTTATTTATCAAATATAGTGTTTACGTGTATCATAAATCTAAAAGCATGTGCATTTTTGGGGCTGTGCATACGTGAATTAAATTTTTTTTTTAATTAAAAATGAAACTGTTCGGTTGAAAATTAATCTGTTTTGTTTGGGGATCCAACTGTTTTGCCGAAAGTTCGTCTTTTCTGGTCGAATTCAATGGTTTTTATTTAGAATTGAAATATTTTTCTGTTGAAATATCAATTATTATTTTTTTTTATCGAGAAATCATCTTTTTATACTTCTTGGCTAATAGCAGAACTACTTTCTTACAAATACATTTTTTGGTAGAACATTCATAATTGTATTGAAAAATTTATATCTTCAGTTTAAAATTAAACTTCTTTTTTAGGAATTCCCTTCTTTGGAGTAAAGGATTATTTTTTAAACAGAAAATTGAACTATTTGGTTAAAAATGAACTTTTTTGTTGGAATTTCATATTTTCGGTTTGAAAATTCTACTGTCTTATATAGTTAATTCGTCTCTTTGTCTTGAATGTCATTTTTTGAAAATTCATATTTTTTTTGTAGGAAATCAATCTTATGAATTAATCATTTGTATTTTGCTGAAAATTAATTTTCGGCTATAAAGTAGTTTTTGTAAATTAAAGTATAACTATTCGATTGAAAATTAACTTTTTTGTTGAAAGTTCATATTATCGGGTTGAAAATTCATATATTTTGTATAGAAAATTCTCTATTTGTCTTCAAAATTTAACTGTTTTGTAGAAGATTTGTTTTTCTTAATTTAAAATTCATAAGCATAGCATTGAAAACATAAAGGAATTTATGTGCTTTCTTACAAATTCATTTTTTTTAGAAGAATCATAATTTTAGTAAGAAATTCATATGTTTGGTTGAAAATTAACTTTTTTATTGACACTTCACTTCTTTTGTGGTAAAAAATAATTTTTAAAAATAAAGATTGGACTATTTGGTTGAAAATAAACTCTTTTGTTGAAATTTTATATCTATGAATAGAAAGTTCTATTGTTTTATGTAGAAAACTTGTCTTTTTGTCTTTAAAATTCAACAATTAGTTGGAAAAGTCAAGTATGTTGTAGAAAACTCGACTTTTTTGTAGAAGATTTTTCGTTTATTAAAAATAATTCTCATTAAGGGTGTTGGTTTAATTTGACTTTGAATTTTTTTCTTGATTGTTACGGCACTGATTTCATATATATTTTTTCCCAAGTATTTGAGAACGAAAGAAAGAAAACTTGTCAAATGTCCGGGGTTTGGCGATATCTTTGGATCAATAAAATTTGGAGGAATGTAGCCTTTTGCTGAGGCAATCATTATTTTCACGGAAATTATAAATTTTTCGACAAGCGAAATACGTCGCGAAATGGAGAAAAAAGGGGAAAAAATTGAGATGTCCTGTGTATGCGAAGACCATAAGACTGTGTATCATTATTCTTTCTCTAACCGGGGATCAAATTTGTGTTCATCAATATTTTGAATTTAATTACAACTGCACTTGGCTGATTTTGGTCAAGGATCTCAAAACTAAAAATTATACTAATTTTTAGTAATGGTAATGTTGCATTTTAAACTTATCTCAATGATATTTATTTTCATATGGACATTCGTTCAATTTGCGTTTACTTTTTCCTGTCCAGTAAATTGCAACCAACGATATAAGTTGATTCCAATACTGACAGGATATAAAAACTAGCCCTAACCATTTTATAACTAAACTTGGTAATTAGATAAACAACAATATTGAGTAAGATTAATTCTTACAATATAAGTTCCCACTTAAATTTAAACCCTTATTTGACGACAAAAATGATGAAATGTGGATTCACTCAAGGGAGAGATTATTGCGTAATTTTTTTCATTTTAATTTAATTTTGGAATTTATAATTTTATTATAAATTGGATTCTCCTTTGCTTCCTTCTTTTAGAGACTGAGATACCAAAACTTAGTTCGCACAGCGAGGTCTTTATTGTTAGATAAAGTGCAATATCTTTACGAATTCCATTCTGGCTCTATTCTTTTTGAAAAATGAAAGTAAAATTTCCCATTCGAATTTCGATAGTTAGTGCAACCATGTACAACGAGGTCTTTATCATGAGATAAATTTCAAAGTCGTTACAATGAAAATTACACACACTAAATTACACAGCCACACAAAATAATCGTTTTTCTGGCCTGGAGGTCAGAGCATGTTGACTATATGTTGTTTGGGTCGCTGAATCCGAATCTGAGGTCCAGAAATCCCCAGCACGTCAGGAATCTGACATAACCTCATAAAACCTCATAAAATTTTATTTTTTCTAAGCTCGGGGGCCAGACCATGTTTATTATATGATTTTGGTGTCGCTAAATCCGAATACGAGGTCAAAAACCCTACAGCACGGAAAGGTTCTCACATAACCTCATGAGACCTAATGAATTTTTTTTCAAGTCTGGTGGTCAGACCATGTTTATTATGTTTTTCGGCTCGCTGAATCCGCATCTGACGTGCTGGGTTTTTTTGGATCTCGGATTCAAAATCAGCGACACCAAAAAAATATAATAAAGATAGTCTGGCCCCCGGACTTGAGAAAATGAAATTTTATGAGGTTTTATGAGGTTATGTCAGAACCCTGACGCGGCGGGGTTTTTTGGAACTCAGATTCGGATTCAGCGACCCAAAGAACATATGGTCAACATGGTCTGACCTCCAGGCCCGAAAAAAGATTTTTTTGTGTGGCTGTGTTATCATTATTTTAATAATACACACTAAAATGCATACATGCGCAACGAGGTCTCCACAGGGACGAGCAGTACTTCGGCTACTGCTTGCACTCCGGCAGGCAGGACCTCCTGCTTGCCGAAGTCCAGTTTTAAACTTCGGCTACTGCTCCCTCGGGCCGCCGGAGGAAGCAGTAAGCAGTAACTTCGGCCGGATTCCTACTGCGCTTTTTATCCTACTGCAAACTCCGGCCTCAGGTACCTGGAGCCCTGAACCCTTTTTTTTCATCGTCTTCTGACTCTTTTTTTCTAACACTTTATTTCCTTTTCCTATTGAGTTCAGAATTGAATGCTAGTAATTCAATATTGAGAAAATGAGAATTTTGAAAGTTTGAAATAATGAAATAATATTTTGCTTTTAATTTTCTAGGTGTTTCGTAAATGAAATAGAAATTATTTATTTTATTTAGATAATAAAACAATATACGAGACATGAGTATAGTGAATGACATATCTTAGTTTCTAAATAATTATTACAATAATTGTTTATAATATTAGATGTTGATTTTGGCTTTAGGGCCAGAATAAATAATTCAATTAATTTTTAATTAAACCAAACGTTTCGGCGCACGATGGTGGCCCTCATTAGTGGTTAATTTTTATTCTGGAAAAGACAGTTACAAAAAATATTTGTAAGGGACGCAGTGTAAGAATCTAGTTTAAATAAGAAAATTATTTAAAATTTAATTTAGTACAGTTTTGAACGTCTTTTGCAATACAATAATTGGACAAATTAATCAGATAAAATTTTTAATATAATATATGGGTCTAGTACAGTCTTAAGTGATAATAGGCTTTGGCCATTTTCACAAGGTTAGTTAACAAAAATCTGGTCAATCAAAATTCGAATTTCAAATTTGGATAAAATCTCAAATTTACCAGTTAATTCCATTGCATTGTGAATTTTATTTGCTGCTTATAACAAATAAGTTCACCCAACTATTATAATGACAATACATTTCTCAATTTCTAAGAACCGTATCAAAGTTTATAAAACTTACTATCACTTAAGACTGCACTAAAACCTTATATTATATTGCAAATTTTATTCCATAAAGTCCAATTATTTTAAGGACAACACACTTCTTTAGATAATATTACAAATTTTAATAACTGTAAAGAAAACGCACATTTTATATTTATGCAAACATTACCAAAGACATTCAAAACTGTACTAAGCCCAATTTGCAATCATTTTCTTATTTAAACTAGATTCATACACTGCGACCCTTATGAATATTTTTAGTGACTGTCTTTTCCAGAATAAAAATTAACCACTGATGAGGGCCACCATTGCACGCCGAAACATTTGGTTCAATTAAATACTGATAAAAGTATTTATCATGACCCTAAAGCCAAAGTCAACATAAAATATTATTAACAATTATTTTCCTCGAGGGTCAATATAATCTCCTCATTGAGAATTATTTCAATGTTTTCCTCAAATTGATTGTTAGTAGTAGCGATTTAAGATTCACATACAAATCACAGATGTGTTTTTCTCTGAGTACATTAATAAATTATCAGTTTACATATCATCAATTACGCAATTAAACAATAAACAGTACTGTGTTAAATATTGCTCCGTACACTATGTTTCATGGCAAGTTCACATTCTCTGACATTTTTCTCGTCAATAATTATCTATTATGTTAAGAAATCGGCTAAAAGTAAATGAAAATAAATCCAAACAATTATTATCTAATGAAGAACAGTAATATTGTATTGTTTTTACTATAACAGTATAACAACCTAATTTAAAGAATTACACAGTCACAAACAAAAAATTTGCGGCCTGGGGGTCAGACCATGTTTATTACATGTTTTTGGGGTCGCTGAAACCGATTTCGGATTTCATTTCGCCCCATCATGTCAGGTTTTTGACTTAACCTTGAAAAGTATTATAATCCGAGCCTAATTAGCCCGTTATATTTAAAAAAAAAAAAGATAATGAGTCACTGTTTAAACTAAAATGAGTTTATGACCTCGAAGGGTAGTCTAATGCATTTCGTAAATAAAATAGGCACAAGACCAGATTTAAATCAGACAGCCAGACATATTGAAAGTCATAGAATCTTCTAGCAAAGAAATATGACGTTTAATAAAGGACATAAGGTCACACATACTCTTCCGATTTAAAACATTGTTTCTCATAAGTTATAAGTATTAGAAATGTGTGGCTTGTTTTTGAAAACAATTCAAAGTCGTTCTCTAAATCTGTATATTAAATTTCTCTTCCCAGATTCTGATGAGGTATATCGTGAATCGTTCTCTTAAAAATACCGTGATAAAATTCTAAACCTGTTCTAAGTTGAAAAAAGTGATATAGATTTTTTTGGTAACGTAAAAAGCATGCTTTCACGGAACCCAAACTTTATATTTTTTGAAATCTTTTGATCATATTTGTACGTAAATGAGGACGACATCCTGTAATTTTTATGCGGGCGAAATAATTTTTTGTCGGAATGAATGTTATGTTTTTAAATTAAATTTTCGATAGATACAAAAAATCTCTTTTTCTTATAAGTTATATTCTCTGTGTAATGTTGCATAAAGCGTAAAAATTGGGTTTTCCATAACACCGATTCCATTTCAAAGCATGCAAAGAGGTCCAGGTCAGGGTTACGAAGAAACTGGCCTCAAAATATACTATTTTACAGTAAAAATAAAGGGTTACGTATATTGTGGTTTAGCCGAAAAAACTTGATCTTAATAATTACGAGCTATTGATGTTAACCATCCAATTACCGAAATCTATAGGAAAATGACAGATTTTTAAGTAAAATACTGCATTTTTCTACTGATTACACGTATTTGGATATTAATTTTTGTAAATGATAAAGAAATCCTTGATCTATCGAATAATCTGAAGAAAACATAACAATTTCTCAAAATAGCTCAAGGCGGCTATTTTTCTGAACACATTGAAACTGCGTTTTCTCAAGAAGTCCACATCTTAAATTTTCATTTGTTTGAAAAATATTGCTGACACCGAGCACTAAATTTTGCATACATACTTTGAAGCTAGATCATTTTTTTCCGCAAATAATTTTTTTTTCAAATTAAAATTTGTTCGTAAACTGCTAAGAAGAAGGGTAAATGTAAAGAGTAAAAATTTATTTAGAATTGAAATTTATACCAAAAAGTTTATTACACTTTTTAAAAAGTTTCATTCCGTTGACTTGAATATTTAGTTTTTTAATTATAGCTGCACCTGCACTTGATGTCTTGGCTCATTCTCTCCATTTTCCTCATTTTTGAAAAAAAATTTACACATATTTTGTACGTGCAAAAGGTACACGATATCTAAAAAGGTCACTTATTTATAGGTCAATTATAGTTTTTTTGATTTTTTGTAATGTACAAAAACGAAATTTCGGTTCAAATTTATTCAGCGATGATAGAGAAATTCACCCTTTTTCTGCTACCCTAACCTGCATCTCTCTTCATGAGGCCTCGGTTGCTCAGAGGATAGCGCGTCGGACTTCCATGCAGGAGGTCCGGGATTCGATCCCTGAGCCGGGTACCAATGGAAATTTTTCTATGTACTTCTACCGGGGCTTCGGTGGTTCGGAACCCACCAAAAACTGTAGGTCCCCTCAGAAAAAGCTGGTTTCGTACTAAGGTGGGGCCCCATGTCGAGGGGAATAGTCTTGAAGGTCGAAGTCGATTCTGTGAAGACTCGAAAATGAGTCAGCGTTCACCTTGCGCTTGGGAGCTTCTATAGGAGGCACCACGCTCGATGGTCGCTGGCCAATTTCGAGTAATGAACACACACACAGATACACTGACATAACACACCAGGCCAGTGCTTCGAATCTGTGCATCTACCTGATGACCTCAGAGGGATCGCTCCGTACACCCTAGCCTGCTAGGGAGGCTGCCGAATGGCAGAGTGGGCGAGGATCACTTTGCCTGATAAACAAAGGAGGACGTCGTTTACTGTGCGATAGGTATGCCTGGCACCTGAGAGGTACAATCTCAGAACGTTGATAACAACGGAAAACCACCGAGATCCAAAAAAACTTGGTGAAGGATGGCCGGGTTCGGAGTTTTGCCTTGAGAATGAACACGGGTGTGGCACCCTAATTACAAACATTACAAACTAACTAACTAACTATCTCTCTTCATATTCAAATCCAATATTTGTTTACAATCATTCTTGTATACAGACCAAATTCTGTCAGTATATGTCTTTTCTATGAATCTAAGAAAAAAAACAAGAAATAGAAAGGCGGAATTTCTTATTTCGATAGTCTTTTTATGTTTAACAGAAAATTGATGACATTTTCTTCACTTTGAAGCCGTTCACAAAATTTTACAGAATTTTTTAAGAGAGAACTTGAATATACTAAATATATGAAGAGAATTTTCATATACCTTATTTGAATCTAAAAATAAAAGAAAAATATATCAACTAGGTCAAAAGTTGTAGAGATTTAGAAGACAAATTTATAATTATTTTTGGAGGAACATGCTTTAAATTTTCAGGACTTAACACATCGAAAAATTTTTTTTCTGAAACCGTCATATGTGTGACCAAATTTCCTCCTGAAAAGAACATATTACATCGACATGAGATTTTATGAGTTGAAAAGTACCTGATGTCTATATAGTTTGAAATAGGACTGCTTACGAAACCTTATTTTTAGAAATTAAAAACAAAGTTTTGGTTCAAAGAAATATAATCAAGATCTGAAATTCAACATATTTCTTCAAAAATTAATTTGAATAGTGCGTTTTTGATAACAAAAAAATGCTATCAAAAGAAAAACTATCACAAATAGCAGTCGACCAAAGAACCAAAAGTATGTTTCGAAACATCATTTTTCAAAAGTATGAAGCATAAAGAAGGCGGAGAAAGAATAAGGAAAAGAGTTTGATGTTGCTTTGGTTGTCTCTTTCTTTTGTCCCCCTCTTTTTTCCTCTCATATATGACTGTCACTCATGATCCGAATTAACTGTTGCTTGAAAAAATACATAATCATATAATTGAATTTACGTTAATAAACAGTATTCCTTGCATCAAATCAAATTTCGTTTTACTACAAAAGGAGACATCAAAGAAGTACTTTTCGTATAAAATTCGAAAAAATGTCATTTTCTTAAATAAACTTTTCATAAATATTACATTTGAATTGCAATTATCGCTTGTTTAAGTCTCTATGAGGATGAACCTGAAGCACACAATATATAAATAAAAGTTTAATAATGTTAAATATTACAAAGATTTTATAAATTCCTTCAAATGAAACATACACGATTCGCAATCCGGATATTCCTATTTTCCTAATCGTCTTAATCCAAAGGGAATTAGAAGAAAACGAAGAAACTCAAGAAATCCTATAACTAGAAACTCCAAGGAAACCGAGAATAATGTTAAAATATATATATAGATATATTACAGCTATATATTAGGTAAGGAAAGTTTGAAGGCTTGAACCCTTTAGCGCACATGTGTTTCCATTGTCATGGCCGGAGAAAGCAGTAGGAAAACCTGCCGGAGTGTTGCCGGAGTTTGCAGGAGGAATCCGGCAATTCAGGGTACTGAGCTACTACAACTTCGGCGGGCAGGAGGAAGACCGGCCGGAGTTTGCAGTAGGTCCTGCGAGCTCCTGCTTGCAGTAGGTACTGCTACGCCGAAGTTTGCAGGAGGCCGGAGGGCAGTAAGCGGTAGGATTCCTACTACTCGTCCCATCTCTACCACAGATATGTGGATTTCAAAGTAGCTACAAAATTTTGCATCAGACTCATAAAATAATGAAAAAAAAGTTGAAACCCAAAAACTTATGTCTATCCATTCAAATTCTCATGAATTTGGATGGATTAGTCAACGAAGTTTTAATTTATCCAGGAGAATCTGTTAGAGGTGGCGTCCTCTCAATGAAGCTTATTCACTTTGAATTTCTGTCTTCAATGACAGGTAGATCAGTGATCGTTTAAGAAAGGCTCCTTTCTCGCAGAGGGTCGAGTCGGAAGACATCGGTACCCTCGGTACCGATACCGGGATCAATATATAAAGTGCATTGGTCCCACGCTACCCCTACTTATTAGCCGATTGCGCGCGCAATCGATCGTATGATCGAATGATTTCGTGAATCATCCCTTCGTTTCAACTGTATTTGTAAGCAGCAAAGCAAACAGAACATTTAGGCCACCTGTGAGATCGCGCTCCGATGCTCTGAAGTCCGAACAAGAACAAGGAATCCCCGCAAAATCACTATGGGTTTGAATTGCGGGCCGATAGAGTGTGCAGCGTCAGGGCTATGGGCTAGGTTCTAGGCTACAGACTCTACCGTCATGCGTTCGCATCCTCGTACTTTTTTGAAATTTCATTTGTTTCCAATTCTTATTTTTCAATAGATTACCGTGAATATGCATAAATATTATAGAAAAAGTAATAAAGAATTTCAAAAATATATTTTAGGAATACAAAAATATATTTATCAATCTATTGATTTTTTTTATCAATCAATCCTTTGATTCATGCATACATTTCGGAATTTTCGAAATTATGAAAGCTAGTTATTTGTAAAGTAATGAAAATTTTTTGTTGATAAATATGAATATTTTTTGAATAGGGTGGAGAAAAAAAACCTTTTTTGTGATAAGCTTTTGGAGGGCGGGGGTGCTAAAAAATTCCCATTCTCCTCCAATAAATTATTATCAATGAAATGAAGAACCTCAATGAAGTCAATAAAATTAATAAAGTGAATAAAACGGATAAAATGAATCAAATAAGGCTGCGTCTAGTCATCCCGAAAAATTAGGAGAGTTGGAAAGGGTGATGGACTAGTCCCTAAAGTTCGGGACGACTAGCCAAGCTTGTGGAAAATATTTGACTAGTCATCCCGAATTTCGGGACGATGAGACACTTCGATCAAATAAATACAATCAATGAAATCAATGGAACAAGTATACATTTTATGTGATTGATTTGGTTGATTTTATGGATGTTTTTCATTTTATTGATAATAAATTGATTTTATTGATTTGAGTGATTTTATTCAATTTATTGCTTTTGTTGATTAATTTGATTGTATTTTTTAATAAAAAAATCGAATATTCATATTGATTTTCTTTATTTCATTACAAAATACAATTGAAATAAATCAATAAAATCAAATTATAATCAATAAAATCAAAATTGTACTGATTTTATTGATTGTATTGATGCTGGTCATTCATTTTATTTTATTGATAATAATTTTATTTTTATTGTTTTCAGAGATTTTATTCAATGTATTGATTTTATTGACGTATTTCATTATAATTTTTAATAAAATAAAGAAAATCAGTATAAATATTCGATTTTTAATTTAAAAATTTAATCAAATGTATCAATAAAATAAATAAATTGAAGGAGATTACTAAGATCGATAAGGGCTTCCGTTTCCGGTACCGATCGCGATTGTTGGTGATTTTTTTGTGGCGCTGACTTTTTGGTTTTGGTGAAGGGAAAGAGGGAGTTTGAAAAGAGAAAGGGCGGTGAGTAGAATGTTCAAGGGCTAAGGAATAAGTGAGAGTGAAGGGGCTGGTAGAAGGGTGGTGAATGATATATAATTTTCAAGAGTGAAAGAAGGGGTTTTTGAGTTTAGGAACGGTTGTGCAAAGTGGCGTGTTTTTCACGCGGAGAGAGTGACTGGTGAGTGTGAGAGTTGGATAAATGAGATAAAACAGTTAAGAGTGGTGAGTGATACTGTGAGAGGTTTTGAGTGATCTATTTGAGTGGTGGCTTCAGAGCTAGCTAGAACAAGTTGCATGGGAGATTGAATGCGAGGGATAAGAAAACGTGACATAGTAAATAAGTGCGCGGCAAAATGCCGGTCACACGAAGTCCCGAGAGAGGGCAGCAGGAGACGGACACATGTGGGAAATTCCTGTACCCAGTATAATTACTCTGACTCCATATGTTCCCACGACTCGGTAAGGTGATTAAACTTATAATGCGATTTAACTTAACGGCTGCTTTATTCAGTGTATAAATACATTGGTGCGGACGCACCACTCAATCGATTTTAACGCCAGGTCGGGTGGCTACCCACTGACCAGAGGGCGGGAAGCGACGTACCCGCTTAGTCTTGCGTTATGTGATGTAGAGTGGAAACTCTACGGTTAGATTGCCGCTAGGGATATCACTGAAAGTCACCATAGAGTGACTAGTTATTTGACTATACAGGTTGTGGTAGTGAATTCCTACAGTACTCCCCCCCGAGTGTTAACGATATACAAACACGTAGGACGTAACATTTTGTTTAAGATACAATATCACACACATTCCGTTCATTCGGCATACTATGACAGCTGGTTTTGAACGATTAAAAGTGTATATACATAAATTAGCGCTATATAACCAAAATAAATAAATGTCTATACAATGCGCAAAATCTAAAATTTATGTTCGGCGACAGGCCGTTTGAATTTGTACATTAATAAAGCCGAGAGGCGTTAGTCAGTCTTTAGGAGATTTGTATCTTTATAAGGTGAATGAAATATACATTATTAGTTCATGAGAAATGAGCGACTTCACAACTACATTGTTTCATGAGGCCAAATGGCCCTAGTCAGTCGAGAATAATCCCTAGTGGGACATACATATTGTATAAATTTTACAGGGTCCTATGCGAGGAAGGACGAATCCTTGTCTAAAATCGACGAATTCTCTTATAACTAAGGAAGTACATCATTTATAGAGTAACTAAAAGTCATGAATTCCGTAACATTGGACGTCGAAGGTTAATCTTTTTTTGCGAGAATAGGTATGAATAGGCGGATTAACGAACATATCCCTCGATAACAGACTATCCGTTTGAAGTAGTTGGTCGATGTCCTCGCGCGCGAAATACGCTGGTTTTATATTTTCGACTGAAACCTGTCGGGGAGAACCGTTTACGTCAATTTCGTAAACTCGGTCAGAGGTTCTGTTCAAAATCTTATGAGGCCCGGTGTATGGACGCTCGAGAGATTTCTTGGTGTTAACGCGAAGAAAGACGTGTGAGCAAGAAGTAAGCTCTTTAAAAACGAACACATTCCGCTTATACTTTTGAACAAAAGGTACCGGCTTGACCCTTCGCATAAACTCGCGGAATTCTTCCAGGAACACATGCGGGTTTGGTGAAAAATCATCGGGCAGAACGAACTACCCGGGTATTCTGAGAGTAGTACCGAACACGAACTCTGCTGGTGATGCGCCGGAATCGGTAACATTAGATCTAAGGCCTAATAATACAGTAGATAATGGTTTAGACCATTCATGATCTGCGTGACACATGAGGGCTGCTTTGAGCGTTCTATGCCATCTTTCGATAATTCCGTTAGACGCCGGATGATACGCGGTTGTACGAATGCGATTAGTGCCGATTAGTTCTAGAAGGGCTGTGAATAAGCGAGATTCAAACTGGCTGCCCTGATTGGTTGTTATGGTTTCGACTACCCACGCTGACATGAAATATCGTTAAAGATTTGAAAATGTTGAAAAGTAGATTTATAAAATCCGAACATTACTGGTAAAATAAAAGCGAACAGAAACAGTGTCGCGAAGATTTAAACAATTTGCATTCGCGATGGCTTATTGGTTTTCCTGAAAGAGAAAAAATAATTTACCTCGTATCGAAATACGTAATTGAGATGGCTCCTCGGAGCAAGGTTTGGATTACACTTGTACCGTGAAAAATATAGAAAATTGACACATTTTACATACCAGTTATATATGAAAAATAACTTACAGAATTAGATTGATTAAACACCAAAGAAAAGGACGCTGATCGTAGATGTTCGTCCTTCAAAAGTTTTTCAAATTTCGGCAGCGTACTAACGAAGGTGCTAAGCTTATGGCGTCATTTTCCTTCCAAACAATATAATTTGTATAATTCCAGGATCCAAATTATGATTTTCCTCCAAAAGTTTATAATTTTGATGGTCCATGAATTGTATAGTTGGCAGTGGGTGGCAAAGGTTATCAAAGCCCGACCATGGCAGACTTGGCGGCAAATTTTGAGAAGACGCCGACTGAGACGAAAAGTAGCGTCACTTTCGCAAATGCATATGTTCCCACGACTCGGTAAGGTGATTAAACTTATAATGCGATTTAACTTAACGGCTGCTTTATTCAGTGTATAAATACATTGGTGCGGACGCACCAGTCAATCGATTTTAACGCCAGGTCGGGTGGCTACCCACTGACCAGACGGCGGGAAGCGACGTACCCGCTTAGTCTTGCGTTATGTGATGTAGAGTGGAAACTCTACGGTTAGATTGCCGCTAGGGATATCACTGAAAGTCACCATAGAGTGACTAGTTATTTGACTATACAGGTTGTGGTAGCGAATCCCTACACACAGAGAGTGGGTCGAGAATTGCAAACGAATGTAGGCAAGAGAATGAGGCGAGCACGAATATTGAAGGTAGCATTGGCGATAGTGAAAGCAGTAGTGAGGCAGAGGTGTTCATGAAGCTAGGTATGGAGGGGGGAGAGACGGTAGCAAGACAACGAGGCAGACCGACGAACCTGCAAAGACTACAAAGAGCGAACAGCTTGAATAGTACGAACGCGAAGGGTTTTTTTGATAAGTGGCGACAACCAGCAACCACGAGTAGCGAAGGGGAGAAGTCACAGGATAAGAATAAAAGGGTTAGAGACCAATTAGATGAGAAAAGGGAAACTGAGAAACCACGGAAAAAGAGTAGGCAGAGAACACCACCTGAAAGGAGGTCAGGGGGTAGTAGTCTAGAAGGCCTCGAGAAACTCGTCAGAGGCCTCAGAGAGGAAACCTGCAAAGGTTTTGACAAAGCGAGGACGCATAGGAAAGAGGTCAGGGAGGAAGCACAAAAAATGAGAAAGAAATGGGAGGAGTGGGATGCTCTGTGGAAGGCCGAGAAAGAGGAGGTTTTTAGAAAACTGGATAGGATAGAGATTAAACAGATAGAGAGTGAGAGAGAAAGGAGAACGGAAATGAGTTTGCTTGAGGAGAGGATCAGAAAACTAGAATGCGGGAGTGAAAAGAAGGAAGAGGTGGGAGTAGGAGACGCAGTCAAGGGGGATGATAAGAAACTGCAGGAAGAAAATGAGAGAATGCGCAGACGGCTGAATCAAATAGAAGTAAGAATAGAAGGAGAAGAGAAAGAGAAAAGAAAGCGAAACATAGTAATTAAAGGAATGAAAGCAGAAAGCGACTCGGGAAAGGAAGAAGTGGAGAAGCTGATGAATGATATTGGGGCTCAGGTGAGAGTGGAGGCGGTAAAGGTACTGGGGAGAAAGACAGAAGGGGAAATAGGTGTGCTCATAGTAAAAGACGGAGGTGAAAAGGAGAAGAGAGAAATTATGGAAATGAAAAGGATACTAAAGGGTAGGAATGAAAGAATTGACGAGGACCTGACATGGAGAGAGAGAAAGAGGAAGTGGATGATCGAGCGGAGAGCATGGATAGAGAGGAGGAACGGGGGTAATGTTTGGATAGGGAAAGACAGGCTGTGGGTGAATGGGATGAAGTGTATCTGGGACGAAGAGAGAGAAGAGCTGAGAGCAGAGGAATCAATACTTGAGAGGAGGGAAAGCGAAGGTAATGAGAGTAGGAGGGATGGGGCGGGGTTTCCACCAGAGCAGACAAACTGAGCACGAGAAGGAAGAGGGGGAAGGACAAAAAGAGAGGAGTGAGTGTAGCTTTCTGGAATGTGTCAGGGCTAAAAAAAAGAACGAGGGATTCTGGGAGGCTATTGGAAAATGGGACGTGGTAATGCTGAGTGAAATGTGGGTGGATGAAAAGGATTGGAAGGGCGTGAAAGGAAAGTTGCCGAAGGGGTATGTGTGGACAATGCAAGAAGCGAGGAAAGGACATGAGAGGGGAAGAGCGATGGGAGGCATGGTGTCAGGGGTTAAAAAGGAGCTGATGGGAAATGGAAGAGTAGAAGAGCGGGAAGAAAAGCGGGAGGGCGTGATGGTGAGAAGAATAAAGGTAGGAAAAGAGAGGGTGACGATCGTTTGTGTGTATAGAAGGAGAGGAGAAGAGTAAGGATGGAGAGTATTAAGGGAATGGATGGAGGAAAGGGAGGGTAAAACACTTTTGAACCTGTTAGGAGAAGAGGGGTGGTTTATCTGTAATGGAAATGTAAAGGGAGATGAAGAAGGGAAACTGACTTTTATAGGTAAAGGGGAGACAGTGATAGATTATATCCTAGCAGAAGAAAGAATAAGGAGGATAATGGATAAAGTGGAAGTAGGTAATGAAATAGGCTCAGAACACTTTCCGCTAATAGCGACCTTGAAATGTTCAGGATGGAAGCGACATAGCGAAAAAAGGGAAAGAACTGGCGAAAGGAAAGTAAAAATGGGTAGATGGGGGGAGGATAAATTGAGAGAATTCAAAGAAAGCATGGAGAGCGAGGAGATTAGAGGAATGGAAGGGGAAGACGTGGACGCGCACCTTGAAAAGCTAAAAGAACTAACAGAGAGGATAAAAGAAGAGGTAAGGCCAAGAGAAGAGGAGGAGGGAATGAAGAGGGGATGGTGGAACGCAGAATGCAAGGAGAGTAAAGATAGAATGAAGGAAAATGTAAAAAAGTGGAGAAAAGGGGAGATAGGGAAACAGGAATTTAATAGGAGAAAGAGAGAACATGAAAGATTGTTAACTGGTAAAAGGCAGTTAGAGAAAAGTAGGTATATGGAAGAGGTGGAAAAATCAATCAGGGAAGGGAGGGAATGGGAGGTGATCCATAGGGAACGAGGGGAAAGAAAGGGCATCAATGAGGAAATCGAAATGGATGAGTGGACCGCGTACTTTAAGCGACTGCTGGGAGGAGTGGAAAATAAGGTGTTAGGTGAAAAGAGGAAGCTAATAGAAGGGGAAGATGATAGCAATGACGAGATAAGTAGGGAGGAAGTCAATAGAGCGATAGGGAGGCTTAAAAGAAACAAGGCAACAGGTGAGGATGATATTGAGAACGAAGCTTTGAGGTTTGATGGAGAAGGGGTGAGAAAGGAAATATGAGAGGTATGCAAAAAGGTGTGGAGAGGAGAGGGGTGGCCTAAGGAATGGAGGACAGGGTTGGTATTACCGATAATTAAGAAAGGAGAGGACAAGAAGGTGAAGAAGTATAGGGAAATCACACTTATGTCGGTGGGTTACAAAATATATACGGAGATTCTCAAAAAGAGATTGGAAAGGGAGGTGGAAGAGAAGAGGATCATTCCATACAATCAGACGGGCTTCAGGAATGGTATGGGAACAGTAGACAACATCTACGTACTGAATTATCTAGTGAATAGGAACTTAGGGAGGAAGAAAGGGAAGTTAGTGGCCTTATTCGTAGACTTTAAAGCGGCTTTTGACTCGGTAAACCGGAAGGTATTATGGAAGGTTATGAAAAAAAGGGGGTTGGACGAACACTTGGTCGAGAGGATAAAGGAGATATTCGAAGAGACTAAGATAAGGGTGTGGATTGAGAAACAAAAAGGGGAGACTTTCTGGAGTGGAAGGGGGCTCAGGCAAGGATGCCCACTGAGCCCACTACTGTTCAGTCTCTTGTTAGCAGATCTGGAGAAGAAACTGGAGAAAAAAGGAAAAGAGGAAACGATAGTGGGAAATAGCAAGGTATATTCCTCAGTGTATGCAGACGATATAGTATTATTAGCGGAGGACGAGAGAGGGATGAGTCTCGTAATGAGAGTATTTGAGGAGTATGTGAGAATTAAAGACTTAACGGTGAATGTAAATAAGACGAAAGTGATGATTTTCAGGAAGGGAAGGACAAAGGAAGATTATGAATGGAAGATGTACGGGGAGAAAGTAGAACAGGTTGAGGAATTTAGTTACCTAGGCTTCTGGTTTGAGTCGAAAGGATGGGTTGAGCTACAGGTGAGGAGAAGGATAGAATGTGCAACTAAAGTAATGGGTCAGGTGTGGGGTATAGGGAAGAGAAGGTTCAACGGTGACTGGAAGATGAGACTGTGGATGTTTGATGCATTGGTGTGGTCAGTCCTAAGTTACGAAGTGGAGATCTGGGGATGGAAGGAGCACAAGAGGGTAGAAAGTATGCAAGAGAGATTCTTGAGATGGGTAATGGGAGTGAGCTGGAGCTGTCCAGGATATATGTTGAGGGAGGAATTAAGTAGAGGTAAAATGGTTATTAGACAGATGAAGAGAGCATGGAACTTTGAGGAGAAACTAAAGGAGGTGGTATAAGGTAGTGAAGGCTGAAGGAGAACCAGAATATTTAGGAAAGATTAAGAAGGAGAGTAAATGGAACCACGTTATACGATTTAGGGTGGGAGAATGAATGAGAGAGTGTAGGTACTGGATGGATGAGGAGGAAAGAAGATGTAGAGTCTGTTATTACGAGATAGAATCATGGGGGCATGTTTTAGAGAGATGTACAGGGGATGAAACAGGCGGTGAGAGTGGGGTGGACAGGATAAAATGGATCTTGGATGGAAGTGGACAAGGGGCAAGCTGGATGATGAGACTGTGAGAAATGAGAGAAAGTAAGAGACATGTAGTAGAGAAAGGCCAAGCGCTCACTCGTATAAAAGGAAATTAAAGTAAAGTAAATAAAAAAAATAAAAAAATGTTTAAAATCATGTGAACGGAAATGGTAAGAGGAAACGGAAGCCCAGGAAACTCAATAGTCAGCAAAGCTCGAGAGTAATTTTAAGACAAAGCGTTAGCATATAATTTAATATAAGTAGAATACTAGTCTATAGATATTAAGTATTATTAAGGTAGTATAAGTGGTTTTGTAACGTACTGTGAAGGGAGCTTGGAAGGGAGAGAATAAATACATACATACATACATACATACATACATACTAAAATCGATAAAATCAATTTATTATCAACAAAATCGATTTAAAAAAAAATCATCAATAAATACCAAATGTTACTGATTTTAGTGATTTTATTCAATTTATTGATTTTATTGCTTTGATTGATTTATTCTATTTTATTGGTTACCTTCTTTTTGTTTTATTTTGAGTTTCAAGCTATTTGAAAGGACTTTTAATATTGTGGGAAATTTTATAAAATTCCAAGGTATTTCCAAATTCCAATTGACTTTGGTGATTTGATGAGATTTCAAGATTTTGGAATACTTTAAATCATTCCAAGGGAATTTAAAAGAATTCCACGAAATTTCTCTTTTTTTAAATATTAATTTTCAGTAGTTGAATGGAATTTTAAAGAATTTCAAACACTTATGATATTTTTGAAGGATTCGATAGCACTTGCAGGAGATTCAGAGAAATTCAATGAATTCCCAAGTCTCTTAATTTACAATTTTTTCGTAATTGTTCAAGATTTAAAAACATTTTGTCCGTGCATTCTGGCTGAAGATTGAAAAAATAAAGCTCTTTTAGTGAAAATGCATGCTATCTCTTAAAATCGAACTTTTTATACTTGTCGGGGGGGGGGGGGGGGGGGAGTCGCACATTTATACCTAAAAAAAAAAAAATTGATTAGCATTTCGAACTCGAAAGTTCATTGCCTCACTACCCGATTCGGGTAGTGTTTCTAGGTGGATAAATACTACCAAAATGGGTCCACCACAGCCACGACGGGCCAACACCACGCAGTATTTCCTGAACGGTCACCCATCCAAGTACTAACCGCGCCCAACACTGCTTAACTTCAGTGATCTTACGCGAACTGGTGTTTTCAGCGTGGTATTGCCGTTATAAACCTAACGATTTTTAATTCAAATAGATGCAAATTTTTATGTGCGTCGTATATGTATGTATATATATATATGTTTTCGAAGGAACATTTTCCTTATCTCAGTTTTTGAAACACGAGATATCACGCAATTTTATAATAATTTGAATACCCCTCAAAAATCTACTCACAGAAATCTCACAAATTACACAGCATTCCAAAGAATTTCAAATTACTTATTATAGGTATTTCCAAAAACCATTTCAAGCAAAAAAAAAAAAAAAAAAAAGTTATTGGCTTCATTTCCAGAGGTACGCCGTGAATTGGCAGATGGGAGCACATGAACTTCTATCTAATACAACGCTGCTGAAGGTTGGGGACCTTCTCAGCATAAATCACCAACCCATTGAAGACTCTCGGTTTTCCTTTCTCATGTTCTCACCCCCCTCCCCGTCAGTAACAGAAGTTTTGGTGGAACTGACGTTACAACTAGACTCTCCACCATACGACCAATCACTAGTCCGGGGAAATTAGCTCGAAAAAGGTTAATTTCCAGAAAAAAAAGGTATACTTTTTTTTTCTTCACAATCATGTCCCTGAAGGCATTAGAAATGAATACCGAAAAAGTTCCCCATCACATCGGCGCCGCATACACCCCTAGCCTCGAAAAACATCCCTTAGACGGGTAGTAGCGCTGGTTTTTGGCTATTATATACGAAAGGGTGCGTCGGAGGGTAAAAATGAATGAAGGTGAAAATATTTATAATAGAATTTGCAATAAAAAAGGTTGTATATACTTTTGCTGTACAGGCCATAGGTGATACGTAATCAGCTCCAGGAGTGGGGGGGATGTTTTAGCGTATGGTGCGAAACGTACTCGCGCGCTTAGTTTTCGGCCCATAACTCATAAAAGGGTAGTTTTTGGACAAAAATGCATAGAGGAAAATTTGTAGAGCAGAAAATTTCCTTTTAGGACCAATACATTCTTTTTGGATTTCATCAATTTGGAAAGTCATTATCATTATTTTTTTACAGTGCACGTACAAGCACTGGGATCTCATTTCCACCTACCTGTAAGGTAGAGTTTTTGTTGCGTTTTTTTTTATTGTGGTTTACAAACGAAAGTTCAAATTCTTTCAAAAATATAATTTAACATTAAGTAAAATACGACGATACCACGCTGAAAACACCAGTTCCCGTTGGATCACTGAAGTTAAGCAGTGTTGGGCGCGGTTAGTACTTGGATGGGTGACCGTTCGGGGAATACTGCGTGTTGTTGACCCGTCGTGGGTGTGGTGGACCCACACTGGTAGTATTTATCCACCTAGAAACACTACCCGAATCGGGTAGTGAGGCAATGAACTTTCGAGTTCGAAATGCTAATCAATTTTATTTATTTATAGTTAAATATATAACAATGCAAAAATCGCTTTTTCAAGTTTTCTCATAAAACTCATTATTTCTGTTAGAGATTGCTTTACTCAGCCCTCGAACTCTTATATTTTAAAATATATCTCATGAAAAGTGAAAGTTGGATTGCCGATAAGAGGCTAGACTCGCACTAGGCTAGACCACTTGAGATTTTTTGGAATGGCTTGTACGTGGCGAACTCGTTTTTAAGGGTCCCAAGCATCCTTAACTGACGGGATAAACTCTTCTTCGCATACGGAACCCCATAAATACTAAACCCTGTAGATTCAAGAAAGGGACCCCTCTCTATGCACTTGTTCTACAGAATAAGCAGTATTGATGTTGAAGTACTATGAGGCAGTTGTGTTTCGAAATTCATCATGGCTTCAACAAGTAAATGTTTTATATGCGAAAAAAGTTTGAGTGTAGGTGAGACAGTCGAAGTAAAAAGTGGAATTGACAATCTTAGACGAGTGAGTGAAATTCGCAAAGATGGATACATGAACTTATTACGAAGGGTCGACTCGATAGAAGTACATACACTGAGAAACCCTTGTTTGTATTTCTTGTTAAAAATCACACTAGATTTCACTATCTGAACTTTGCAATGAGAGGCAAAAAGCAAATTTTAATAATATTTACTAACCTCAATAGTAACTCGTAGCTACTTAAAGAATTATAAAATATATTGGAATAAAAGTTAAAACTATTGCATTTATTGTAAAAGACATTTGAAGTATTTATTAACTTCTGTAGTAAAACTGCAAGTCTGCACTATTTACTAATTTTGGTAGGAGAAAATAGTAAATTTGTTGGATTAATATCTGTAGAAGATAACAGTATTTACAAAGTGCTGTAGTAAAATGATGCGCAGGGACAATGCGCACCGAATTACTAACTGGTTAGCAAAATCTGCTACAGTGGGAATAGTAAAAAAAATAAATACGTGTTGCTAACTTTCACACAAGCCTACCTACACACATGTTCTACATTTAACGCATAATTCACATTTATTTAAATTAAGAATTGACAACATTAGAAATTACATATATTTATATATTCTTAAAAGATAGTATTTTATATTATAATGCTGAAACAGAAAAATCGGGTTAGAAGAAAACGAAGGCTGGCGGGAATCGAACACGGGTCTCCGGGACAGCAGTTGGGCGATGATCCATCTACCTATAAGACATTGTGGGACTCAGAATGAAAACTTCCATATGACCTAAATGATAGAAAGTTTATTGGTTCTAATTCATTTAATCCTTAATTGATTAATATCCATGATATTTTTATAATTTTAAACAACAAAATTTTTAATGTAATTAAAATAAGTAAATGTTTTTTTTTTCAATTATGTTTTTTTGCGGATTTTGCATTGAAACATAAATTAGATGTCATTTTCGCAACCTAAAAATATGATCGGCGATCGACAAACGTCAGATGCACTCGGCCGCGTTCGGTCCAAGGCTCGATACTTTCTGCTAAATCAGTTAGTAATATTTAGGACCAAATTTAATAATTGGTATTAACCTTTGTTACAAAAAGTACGAAATGTCCATAATTCACATTGTGTTCCTACAGACAATAGTAATTTCTTCTACATATTTAGTATATTAGGTTATTTAAAATACTTATTACTTTTATTTTTTTTGTACAATTTATTAATTTCTCTACTAATTTTTCCTACATCGGATTTTACTACAGAGAATAGTAAGGATTGCTATTACCAAATAGGAAATCTTCTTATAAAAATAGTATAACTTATTATTTGTGTATTAAAATGTCAAAATTTAAGCATTTTTCCCCCATTTGCTATCCGTTTTAGTAATTTTTCTAACCTAAAGTTTCTCAGTGTACAATATGTAGACGGAAGTATATTAAGCAGCGTAATATTAATCGAGATTTAAGAACATCACAAAAAGATCCAGGTAAGAATGATCCAGTTTTGCGGTCTGCCGAAATATTTTAAAATCAAGACAAAATGCCTGTTTTGTGGCGAAAATTGGTACCCAGAAGCAGAAAAAAAGACAATGAAAAACCTTGTAAACCCCATTTACATGGTACGTACTATAAGTCTCAAAAATAAGATTTCAATGAATGCTACAAGCTGGAAGGACGAATGGGGTGAGCAAGTTTCAAGACGGATAAACAGCGTATCATGCCTTATAGCAGATGATGCTCGTTACCATAAAAAATGTTATGTTAAATTTGCAAAGATTCCATCCTTAACTAAGAAAAGACGAAGACCTGAAGATCAAAATTTGGTGTCCGCATTCGGTGAACTAAACTCCTTTATTGATGAGCGTGATGAATGTCAACTCACACTTATGGCATTGATCAGAAAAATTGAAGAGCATATGCCCGATGGATCATCGGTGACAGAAAAAATATTAGAAGCAAAATTACTTACTTTTTATGGGGATCAGGTAATGTTTGCTAAAACTCGAGCCAAACCAACAATTGTTTGCTTCCGCGGATCGGGATTTAAAGTCATAAATAGTTGGTATACAAGTCGATTAGGCAATGAAGAAGAAGATCGTATGAGAATTGTGACTACAGCGGGACATATAGTACAAGAAGATATTCGAAGCACTCCATATAACAGATTACCCAGATGTCAAGGACTTTATGTGTGAAGCAAATGCTTCAGTTGTACTCACATTGCGTACATTTTTAGATACAGTTATCATAGAAGGTAAAAAAAGTAATGCTGAAAAATTGCAAAAAAAAGTCTATAGTCATCGGTCATGCTATAACTGCAGCAACAAGACCTCGCTCATTTATTTCTTGCCTATTACTTTCTCTGGCGGTATTTTTATTCAGAAAAGTTGCGTCAAAAAATATTGTAAATGCAGTTGCAGCGTTGGATTTCTGCTCAAGCTACAAGGATGTCGCGCTATTTGAAGCATCCGCTGTTAAATCTTGGAAACCTGATTTAGACATAAATTCTTTTTTCCAGTATATTTTTGACAACGCGGATTACAACATAAAAAACTTAACTGGGAAAGGTACATTTCATTCCATGGGTGGAATAAAATGCATTAATCCGGCAAACAAGGTTCTAGATCAAGAAATTTGCAAATTGTGAAGTGTTCCTTCATCTAAAGAGATCGCAAGTACCGGTAAAATCCCAATACAAACAATGTCTAAAATTTTATCAACAAAAGAAAATCATTTTTATTCCGAGTAATATTATCAACCAATGATTAGTGAAATATGCATATAGGGGAGACCACAATAAAAAAATGCACCAAAAACTCTACCTCAGGGGTGGTGTGGAAATGAGATCCCAGTGCTTGTAGGTGTACTGTAAAAAAATAATAATAATGACTTTCCAAATCGATGTAATCCAGAAAGAATGTATTGGTCCTAAAAGCAATTTTTCTGCTCTACAAATTTTCTTGTATGCATTTTTGTCCAAAAACTACCCTTTTATTAGTTATGGGCCGAAAACTATGCGCGCGAGTACGTTTCGCACCATACGCTAAAACATCCCCCCCCCCCACTCCTGGAGCTGATTACGCATCACCTATGGCCTGTACAGCAAAAGTGTATAAAACCTTTTTTATTGCAAATCCTATTATAAATATTTTCGCTTCTATTCATTTTTATCCTCCGACGCACCCTTTCGTATATAATAACCAAAAACCAGCGCTACTACCTGTCTAAGGGATGTTTTTCGAGGCTAGGGGTGTATGCGGCGCCGATCTGATGGGGAACTTCTTTGGTATTCATTTATAATGCCTTCAGGGACATGATTGTGAAGAAAAAAAAACTATACCTTTTTTTTCTGGAAAAAAGTCTAATTTCCCCGGACTACACTGCGTAACTTGGACATGATTTCGACTCGCAAACAAATTTCGCGCATACAGGTGGTAGCTGGATGTACAATCTAAACATGAATAATACAAACAATAGAGTAGCCTCGGAATGGAATGAAAATTTGATTAACGAAAAGCATACACACGGTAAACGTAAAGGTCGAGTTTCAAGCGATGAATGGAGACTGGGTGTTAGGAATTCCAGAGGAGTGAGTGATCTTAAGATGAGAGAACTACGAGAAACTACGCACATAAGGAAACTAGATATTTGTTGTGTACCTGAGACGAAGACGAAGGGTTGCGAAAGTAGAAACATAGAAAATGGGGTGTTGAAAGGTGGTTTTGAAATATGGTCAGGAGTAGATAGTGAATCACATGCTAGTCAAGGGGTCGGCTTAATTATGAATGAAAAAGCAAGACAGCATCTCAAAGATCATGGATATGTATCGCCGAGAATGCTGTGGATTAGAATGAAGATAGGAATCAGAAGATTATTTATCATAGCGTGCTACGCCCCAGTTGATAGTGATCCGAGATAAGTCAAAGACGCCTTCTGGGACACTTTAAATGATACAATAAGTACTTGCGATCAAGGTGAAAGAATAATTCTGCTAGGAGACATGAACGGATGGGTCGGCGTCCACCGTCAGGATACAGATACAGAAAGGGTGCTAGGTAATTTTGGGGATTCAAGCAGAAAAAATTATAGCGGGGAAAAAAGTATACTTTTCTATCATGAAAAAGATTTCTTAATCCAAAAGAATTTCTTGTTCACCAGAAAAGCTAATATTGAAGAAAAAATTAAATTTTTCAGCAACAAAGTTGACTTCAACCAAGTAGTTGAATTTTTGACAGAATAATCAAATTTTCAGCCAAATAGTCTAGACAACCAAATATTTAAATTTTCAATTCAAAAAAGTTATTTTTTATCCCAAAAGAGGGAAGTTTTTATCAAGAAATTCAACTTTCAATGAAAGATATGAGTTTTCTACTAAAATTATGAAATTAGTTTTTAACCAAGAATGGAATACTTAAATTTTCATTTCAAAAAATTATTCTCAAAGTTAGAAAGACAAATATTTTACCAAAAGGTTGAATTTTCAACGAATGGACCATTTTCCTATACAAAATATTTGAACTTCCAACCGAATAATATGTAGTTTCAACCAACAAGTTGATTTTCAATCAAGAAGTAGAATTTTAAATTGAAAAGTGTAGTATTTTTCCCAAACAAAGAAATTTTCCAAACAATACATAAATTTTTAACCGTAGAATTGACTTTTCAATGAGGACTTCCGGTTCGGCGAGGATTGAAAGTAGACGTGGGTGAGAGCCAGAGCGGGTTTTGGACAGTGTTTGAAATGTAAAGTGTGAGAGGTGATAAAAACTTGTAAAAAAGTGAAGAAAGGTGCTTGGGTCCAGTGAAAGAGAATGCGAGAAAGGAGGTGAAGCAGAGGAGATGAAAAGTGACTGGAAAAAAGTGCCACGTGCAAAAGTGCGGTTAGGGCCGGACCGGAATGACGCAGGAAAAGGACGCAGTGCCAGCGCCGCCTAGTGGTGGAATAGAAAAGGTAAAAGAGTGAGGTTGACTAGGGTAGTAGTGCGAAGATCAGCTGGGCTTAAAGAAACAGGGAGTGAGAGAAGTGAGAAATTAGGAGTCCTAGCGCCCGACAGTCGAATGGAGAAAGGGAAGATGAGAAGAAGAAGACAGTGAAGGGGGCCTGGAATGCAGTGAAGGAGCTGGAAAAGTAGCAGGAAAAATTCTTGGCATACCTAAAGCTAGATTGGAGTTGGAGAGGGCGCAAATAAGAGGTGAACGGGTGATAGATATTAGATAGGAGAAGCTCCAAGGAAACTCTGCAGAAAATGGTAGCGAAGTTCGAGCAACTCAGCGCGAGGTGTGAGGCAGATAAGAGCAAGAAAGAAAAGAGAGAAGTGAGAAGGGTAGGATACCAAACAGAAGGAGAGTACAGAACGTGGATAGGCCAGCCGAAGAAGCTTGCACAGGAAAATTGGTTGAGAGAGAAGGAAGAGAGAGCGGAATGGAGAAGGAATTTAAAAGTGCTGGGAGTGGGGTAGGAAGATAATGAACTGACTAACGAGGTAGGCCTCTTGACCGCATATACAGAAATTCTGGCAAAAGTGGAAAGGTCAAAGAAAATAGACGGTGGGATGCAGCTCCAGTTGAAGACATGGGAGAACAAAAGGGGCGTATTTAACGCCAAAGAAAAATCGAAAGGCTCGAGTCTCTGGATGGAAGAGGACTCAAATGAAAGGGAGGAGGAAACCCAGGAGTGGTCGTGAGAAAGGAGGAGAAAATTATGGAAAAGGCGGAGGAGGAAATAGACTTGAGATTTATGAAGACGAGAGTAGGGGAGACGATCTGGCAGTGGAGACAGTAGGAAGGAGAGATGATAGTGATCGGTACAATAACAAACAAGACAGAAGAACAGGATGGGAGAAGGAAAAACGCGGCAGAGCATGGTAGAGGAGGAGGAAAAGTGAGTGAAAAGCAATGATGGGGTCCAGTGATAGTGAGAAGGAAAAGTGCTAGGGCACAAAGTATGAAAAAAGGACGTGTTTAGAGACGCTAAGTAGATTGGAAGAGGGATGATATTTTTGGAAAGCTCATTGCTGTTTGTGAGTGTGGCTATAGTTCTGTTGTAAGGTGAAGTAAGATGAGTTTCTGGATAAGAAGAACTGTCAAATGGAAGATTAGCTCATGGTGCATAAGGGTTGATGCTAGCCCTCGTGAAAAGAAAGGCCAACTGAAGATCACATTAAGACCAGTTTCAAATCACGTTTGGTCTTTTTCTGGTCTTTTACCTTTCAGTCCATACCTGCATCAATTTTAAGGTATTGACATAGACACCACTCTCTCTCTCTCTCTCTTAAATAAGGATAGCTGTCTGTATCAACAGACTAGATATACCTAAAAGTCCCAAAGAACCTAGGATGATTTATTATTATTTACGAGATCTAGAGGCTTCAGAGAGTTGCCGTTAAATTTATGGAACTCTGTCCCTCCCTCCATCTCGTCATCTCTTTCTGTTGAAAGTTACAAGGAAGAGCGCCCCCTTTACAATCTTTGCCTCGTGATAAGCCTAATAATGATGGGATATTGAGGGGTCAAACTGCCGGGACAAGAATATACCTGCCTATACTGTGATCTTAAGTTGGTATTTTTTTCACGAGGGAGGTTACCGCGTGGGTTACAATTTGTTATCTTATTATTTTGTTCTTTGTTATAATGCTGTTCTTGGGTGTTTTAAGAAAGGAAGTGCGAGTGAAAGCAGAGAAAGAGAAAGTGGGGTTAGGAGCTAGATCACTGCGACTGTGAGAAGAACAAGTGCCAATACATACAATAAGGTTGAGTTTGGGAAGTGTAAAGCAGAGTAGCGGTAAAGTGATAGTGTGGGGTAAAGGGCTGCTGGGGCACCATGGGATAGACGATAGGGCTTCCGTTTCCTCTCAATATAGCTAAGGATAAGAGTAGACAAATAATTTAAGTTAGGCTTAAATTTGAGGAGATTATGTGAAATTTGTAATGGTTTTTTGAAGACTCTTAAACCCGTAATAGGGAGAGAGTATAATAATAAATACATACATTGACTTTTCAATCGAGAAAGTTAATTTTCAACCAAAAAATACGAATTTTCAACCAACTACACCAAATTTGAATCAGACAGTTGAATTTCTAAATGCAAAAAATCAATCTTTAACCAGAAATGTGTTATGTCTTGAAGGTCCTCGGATCAATAAAATTGAGAGAAATGAAGCCTTTTGCTGAGGACTATTATTTTTTCACGGAAATTATAAATATTTCGACTGGGAGAAATCTGCGGGTGGCAGAAGACAGCATTTGAATGGCGAGAACAGTTCGCAAAATTATTTTCTCACTCACAATTATGACATCACACAAGCATTTTCAGACGTCATCAAATATCCGAAGACTCAAAACTTGATGATGGTGAACCTTAATTTTGCGAATTACGTCGCGTAATGGGGAAAAAAGCGGAAAAAATTGAGATATCTTGTGTATGTGAATACCATGAGACTGTATTTGTAAGCAGCAAAGAAAACACAACATTTAGGCCAGCTGTCAAATCGCGTTTCGATGCGCTGAAGTCCGAACAAGAACAAGAAGTCCCCGAAGAATCACTATGGGTTTGAATTACGGACCGATAGAGTAGGCAGCGTCAGGGTAATGGGCTAGGTTCTAGGCTACAGACTCTGCCGTCATTCGTTCGCGTCCTTTTTTCTACGTTTTACAGAATTTTTTGTGTTTCTAATTCTTTTTTTTCAATAGAGTACCGTGAATATGCATAAATATTATAAAAACAATAATGAAGAATTTCAAAAATTTATTTTAGGAATACAAAAATTATTATTTTTGACACAAAAATATTTTTATCAATCTATCGATTTTTTTTATCAATTATTTCTTTGATTCACGTATTTGGGATCTCCGAAATTATGAAAACTAGTTATTTGTAAACTTATGGCAGCTTTTTGCTGATAAATATGAATACTTTTTGAATAGGGTGGAGCAAGAAAAACCTTTTTTGTGATAAGCTTTTGGAGGGCGGGGGTGCTAAAAAATTCCAATTATCCTTCAATACATTTTCAATAAAATGCAGAACATGAATAAAGTCAATAAAATTAATAAAAGGAATAAAACGGATAAAATGAATCAAATAAATAAAATCAATGAAATCAGTGAAATCAGTGAAATCAGTGAAACCAGTATACATTTTATTTGATTATTTCGGTTGATGTTATTGATGTTGTTCATTTTATTGATAATAAATTGATTTTACTGATTTGAGTGACTTCATTCAATTTGTTTGTTTTGTTGATTCATTGGATTGTATTTTTTAATAAAAAAATGTAATATATATAAATCGATAAGATCAATTTATTATCAACAAAATCAATGAAAAACTACATCAATAAAATCAAAATGTAACTGATATAAGTGATTTTATTCAATTTACTGCTTTGGTTTGATTTATTCTATTTCATTGTTTCTATTGGTTTTATTTATTCTGTTGATTTTATTTTATTGATTTTGTTCAAATTATTGCTTTTTTATTGTAAACATTTGAATTTTTTATTGAAAAATACAATGAAATGATTCAATGAAGTCAATAAACTTAATAAAATACTAAAATAAAATTATTATCAATAAAATCAAAATTGTACTGATTTTAATGAATTTTGTGATTTTATTCAATTTATCGATTTTATTGCTCTGATTGATTTATTTTATTGGTTAAATTGATGTTATTGATTTCAATGATTTTATTTTATTGATTTTGTTCAATTAATGCTTTTTTATTGTAAATATTTTAATTTTTTTATTAAAAAATTCAATCAAATGAACGAATGAAGTCAATAAATTCAATAAAATACTCAAATCAAATTCTTATCAATAAAATCAAAGCTTTTTTGATTTTACTAATTTTAGTGATTTTATTCAATTTATTGATATTATTGATATTGTTGATTTTCTTAATGTTTTGATTTTAACGATTTGATTGATGTTCTTCTTTTTTTTATTATATGGATAATTATTTTATTTTATTCTCTTTAGTGATTTTATTGATTTATTTGATTTTTTATTACAAAACAAGAATTTAATAAATCAATCAAATCACTAAAATAAATAAAAGCAATTTATCATCAACAAAAGCAATAAAATAAACAACATCAATAAAATCCCAATTTCATTGATTTTAGTGATTTTATTCAATTTATTGATTTTTTTAATTCTATTTTTGAATTTAAAAAAAACAAAACAAATAAATCAATAAAATCACTGATAGCAATAAAATAAAATAATTACCAATATAATAAAATAAATAAACAACATCAATAAAATCAATAAAATGAAAGAATGAAAAAATCAACAACATCAATAATATCAATCAATTGAATGAAACCACTAAAATCAGTAAAATCAGTACAATTTTGATTTTATTGATATTAATTTAATTTTAGTATTTTCTTGAATTTATTCACTTCATTGATTCATTTCATTGCATTTTTAAATAAAAAATTCAAATATTCACAATAAAAAAAGCAATAAATTGAACAAAGTCTATAACATCAAATCAACAGAATCACTAACATAAATCAATCAAAGCAATAAAATCAACAGATTGAATAAAATCACTAAAATCAGTAGCGTTTTGATTGTATTGATGTTGTTTTTCTATTGATTTTGTTGATAATAAAGTGATTTTATAGATATCAGTAATCTTCTTTAATTATTTATTTTATTGATTCATTTGATTATATTTTTAAATAAAAAATCGAATATTTATACTGATTTTCTTTATTTTATTAAAAATTATAATGAAATATGTCCATAAAATTAATACATTGAATAAAATGACTGAAAACGATACAATAAAATTATTATCAATGGAATAAAATTAATGAATAACATCAATAAAATCAATAAAGTCACTAAAATCAGTACAATTTTGATTTTATTGATTATAATTTGATTTTATTGATTTGAGTGATTTATTCAATTTATTGATTTCAATTCAATTCTTTCATTAAAAAATACAATCAAATGAATCAACAAAATCAATAAATTGAACGAAGTCACTCAATTCAATAAAATCAATTTATTATCAATAAAATGAACAAGATCAATAACATCAACCGAATCAATCAAATAAAATGTATACTGGTTTCACTGATTTCACTGATTTCATTGATTTCATTGATTTCATTGATTTCATTTATTTGATTCATTTTATCCGTTTTATTCCTTTTATTAATTTTTTTGACTTTATTCATGTTCTGCATTTTATTGAAAATTTATTGAAGGATATAGGGAATTTTTTAGCACTCCCGCCCTCCAAAAGCTTATCACAAAAAAGGTTTTTCTTGCTCCACCCTATTCAAAAAATATTCATATTTATCAGCAAAAAGCTGCCAGAAAAATACAAACAACTAGTTTTCATAATTTCGGAGATCCCAAATACGTGAATCAAAGAAATAATTGATAAAAAAATCGATAGATTGATAGAAATATTTTTGTGTCAAAAATAATAATTTTTGTATTCCTAAAACAAATTTTTGAAATTCTTTATTATTGTTTTTATAATATGTATGCATATTCACGGTAAACCATTGAAAAAAAAAAGAATTATAAACACAAAAAATTCTGTAAAAAGTAAAAGGACGTGAACGAATGACGGCAGAGTCTGTAGTCTAGAACCTAGCCCATTACCCTGACGCTGCCTACTCTATCGATCCGTAATTCAAACCCATAGTGATTCTACGGGGATTTCTTGTTCTTGTTCAGACTTCAGAGCATCAAAACGCGATTTGACAGCTGGCCCACATGTTGTGTTTTCTTTGCTGCTTACAAATACAATCTTATGGTCTTCACATACACAAGATATCTCAATTTTTCATCCTTTTTCTCCATTTCGCGACGTATTTCGCAAAATTAAGGTTCACCATCATCAAGTTTTGAGTCTTCGGATATTTGATGACGTCTGAAAATGCTTGTGTGATGTCATAATTGTGAGTAAGAAAATAATTTTGCGAACTGTTCTCGCCGTTCAAATGCTGTCTTCTGTCACCCGCAGATTTCTCCCAGTCGAAAAATTTATAATTTCCTTGAAAATAATGATTGCCTCAGCAAAAGGCTTCATTTCTCTCAATTTTATTGATGCGAGGATCTCGCAAGACATAACACATTTCTGGTTAAAGCTTGTTTTTTTGCATTTAGAAATTCAACTGTTTGGTTCAAATTTTGTGTAGTTGGTTGAAAATTCGTATCTTTTGGTGGAAAATTAACTTTCTTTATTGAAAAGTCAATGTATGTATTTATTATTATACTCCCTAGTAGCAAGATAACTGCAGACTGGCGCAAGCTGGGCGCCAGAAAAAGAAGAATCTGTGTGCAGCCTGGTGCCCGGCTGGTTCCGCTTTGGCGTGCTGTTCTGGCTCCACAGTCTGGTGTAGCAGATCCTGGCCCAGATTGGTCATGATATACACCAGACAAAATTGAAATAACGTAAAATGATACTAAATAGGTTTCTGTAATAGTTTTACACTATATTTGAGCCCTTTCTGGGAGAATATACTGTGGAGACGTCACAACATTCCAGGAGACACACTGAAATATTAAAAACATAACCTGTTGTCGTTTAAGCTTGCATGTTTGTTCATACTTGTAATCGTTCAAATTTCCGATTCCTAGATTTTCAATTTCATTATTTATATTAATTACTAGTGCTCAAACTAAATACGAGAATCTGGTTCCTTTATCTACCAGATTCTGTTTTTCGTCTGGTCTGATCTTTTCTCCCGCCATTCTGGTCGACTAGGGGGAGCAGATGCTGAGCCAGACTCTGGCCTTCGTCATCCAAGGCAGACGTTGCTACTAGGGCTCTCTCCCTGTTACGGGTTTGAGAGTCGTCAAAAATAAATTACAAATTTTACATAATCCCCTCAAATTTAAGCCTAACTTAAATTATTTGTCTACTCTTATCCTTAGCTAGATTAAGAGGAAACGGAGGCCCTATCGCCTATCCAATGGTACCCCAGCAGCCCTTTACCCCACACCATCACTTTACCGCTACTCTCCTTTACACTTCCCAAACTTAACCTTTCAACCTTATTGAATGTATTGGCACTTGCTCTTCTCACAGACGCAGTGATCTAGCTCCTAACCCAACTTTCCCTTTCTCTGCTTTCACTCGCACTTCCTTTTTTAAAACACCCAAGAACAGCGTTATAACAAAGAAAAAAATAATAAAATAACAAAACTGTAACCCACGCGGTAACCTCCCTCGTGAAAAAAAGACCAACTTAATATCACAGTATAGGCAGGTATATTCTTGTCCCGGCAGTTTGAACCCTCAATATCCCATCATCATTAGGCTTATCACGAGTCATAGATTGTGAAGGGGGCGCTCTTTCTTGTAACTTTCAACAGAAAGAGATGAGAAGATAGAGGGAGGGACAGAGTTCCATAAATATAACGGCAACTCTTTGAAGCCTCTAGATCTCGTAAATAATAATAAATCATCCCAGGTTCTTTGGGACTTTCAGGTATAGCTAGTCTGTTGATACAGACAGCTATCCTTATTTAGGAGAGAGAGAGGTGTCTATTTCATTGCCCTAAAATTGATGCAGGTATAGGCTGAAAGGTAGAAGACCAGAAAAAGACCAAACGTGGTTTGAAACTGATCTTAATGTGATCTTAAGTTGGTCTTTCTTTCACGAAGGCTAGCATCAACTCTTATGCACCAAGAGCTAAGGAGTATTTAAGGAGTATAAGGAGTATAAGCTAACCAGTACTTTACCTTACAACATAACTATACCCATACTCACAAACAGCAATGAGCTTTCCAAAAATATCATCCCTCTTCCATTCTACTTCGCGTCTCTAAACACGTCCTTTTTTCATACTTTGTGCCCTAGCACTTTTCTTTCTCACTATCACTGTATCCCATCATTGCTTTTCACTCACTTTTCCTCCTCCCATCTTGTTCTTCTGTCTTCTTTGTTATTGTACCGGTCACTATCATCTCTCCTTCCTACTGTCTCCACTGACAGATCGTCTCCCCTACTGTCGTCTTCATAAATCTCAAGTCTATTTCCTCCTCCGCCTATTCCATAATTTTCTCCTTCTTTCTCACGACCACTCCTGGGTTTCCTTCTCCCTTTAAGTTGAGTCCTCATCCATTCAGAGACCCGAGCCTTTCGATACGGCCCTTTTGGTCTCCCATGTCTTCAACTGGAGCTGCATCCCACCGTCTATTTTCTTTGACCTTCCCACTTTTGCCTGAATTGCCGTATATGCGATCAAGAGGCCCACCTCGTTAGTCAGTTCATTATCTTCCTACCCCACTCCCAGCACTTTTAAATTCCTTATTCATTCCGCTCTCTCTTCCTTCTCTCTCAACCAATTTTCCTCTGTAAGCTTCTTCGGCTGGCCTATCCACTACTCTCCTTCTGTTTGGTATCCTACCCTTCTCACTTCTCTCTTTTCTTTCTTGCTCTTATCTGCCTCACACCTCGCGCTGAGTTGCTCGAACTTCGCTAGCATTTTCTTCAGAGTTTCCTTGGAGCTTCTCCTATCTAATATCTATCACCCGTTCACCTCTTATTTGCGCCCTCTCCAACTCCAATCTAGCTTTAGGTATGCCAAGAATTTTTCCTGCTGCTTTTCCAGCTCCTTCACTGCATTCCAGGCCCCCTTCACTGTCTTCTTCTTCTCGTCTTCCCTTTCTCCTTTCAACTGTCGTGCGTTAGGACTCCTCCTTTCTCACTTCTCTCACTTCCTGTTTCTCTCAGCCCAGCTGATCTTCGCACTACTACCCTAGTCAACCTCACTCCTTCACCTTTTCTATTCCACCACTAGGCGGCGCTGGCACTGCGTCCTTTTCCTTCGTCATTCCGGTCCGGCCCTAATCTCACATTTGCCCTTGGCACTTTTTTCCAGTCACTTTTCATCTCCTCTGCTTCACCCCCTTTCTCGCATTCACTCTCACTGGACCCAAGCACCTTTCTTCACCTTTTTACAAGTTTTTATCACCTCTGACACTTTACATCTCAAACACTGTCCAAAACCCGCTCTGGCTCTCACCCACGTCTACTTTCTATCCTCGCCGAACCGGAAGTCCTCATTGAAAAGTCAATTCTTCGGTTGAAAATTTATGAATTGTTTGGAAAATTTCTTTGTTTGGGAGAAACACTACATTTGTTAATTTAAAATTCTACTACTTGATTGAAAATCAACTTTTTGGTTGAAACTGCGTATTATTGGGCTGGAAGTTCAACTATTTTGTATAGAAAAATCGTCCATTCGTTGAAAATTCAACCTTTTGGTAAAATATTTGTCTCTCAATTTAAGATTAATTTTTTCAAATGAGAATTCAGGTATTCCATTCTTGGTTAAAAACTAATTTCATAAATTTTAGTAGAAAATTCATATCTTTGCTTGAAAGTTGAATTTCTTTATTAATTTTCTTTTTTTTTAATTTTTTTTTTTTTAGTTTTTTTTTTAATTTTAAATTTCTTTATTAAAACTTCCCTTTTTTGGGGTAAAAAATTACTTTTTTGAATTGAAAATTTAAATATTTGGTTATCTAGACTATTTGGCTAAAAATTTATTTAATCTGTTAAAAATTCAACTATTTGGTTGAAGTCAACTTTGTTGCTGAAAAATCGAATTTTTTATTCAATATTAGCTTTTTTGGTGAACAAGGAATGCTTTTGGATTAAGAAATATTTTTCATAATAGAAAAGTATACTTTTTGGAATGAAAATCTATATTTCTTGGTTGAAACGTAAATTTTTTGTTAAAAATTGAACTCTCTTCTAAGAAAGTCGCCTTTTTCGCATGAAGACTCAACTATTTGTTTCAAAATTCATCTATTGTAACGGGTCAGAAGAATCACTTTAAATACTTTTTATTGTGCCTGAACTATATCGCAGGACTTCTTTATTGTAAAGAGATCTTTGTCTGTCAGGGGTACCAAACGGACTGACTGCCCCGCACAAGGGAAGCAGTGGCAACGGGCCCTTGCTTCTGGGACTCGAAGAGTGGGGAGAATAGAAGATCCTTTGACATTCCTGTTACAATCCCCTTCTTAGATTAGGTTTAGTCTCTAAACCTTTTTGCTAGATTTTATTTTAACATTAGTAGTCTTAATTCTACGATCTACATCTTTTATCTCTGCAGTAGGTGCAGTAGGAGCGACAGTGTAATGCACTGTTGGTGTTGCGGTGACCTGGGTTTTTACACAAAATATACAAATCTTTTTAGGAGTACATTCACGAAGTCGGGCGAAGATTCCACATTTGTGACACATAAAAACTATGATTGCAGCAACTGCTGTATATCCTAAGTAATGCAGCCAACTGGTGGCCTGTTCTGTCCAGGTTCGCGTTCTTCGGTCTCTAGTGACCTTATCTATTGCATTTTCGATGTCGTCGACTGATTGTTTCAAATTATTTAAATTCAGAGGCCTAATTTCTTGTGTCAACGGTATCAGCTTGTCTTTTATAGAATCTAATTGTTTGTCGGTATACGGTAATGAAATATTTTTCCTATAGCTCATTTCTCTTGTTATTGTGTCGGTAGAGCTTAATTTTAATATAATATTTAATCCGTTCAATATACATTTGTCCTTACTCACAATCTTCGTAGGGCCCTGGATTTTAATTTTATCATGACCTGATTCACACAATGCATCAACCTCTAGTGGTTCGTGGGGTATGAAAATGTATCCATTCATAAGTGGTATAAAAGCGATGTTCATAATTTTAAAGGGGGAATATTTGCACTCATTCTTGATTGTCTTTACATTAATCCTTAATATGCTATTCTCGCAGCTATTAGTTTCTGACATTAAATATGTGGGTTGCGTTCGTTTACAAATTTTCATCTGACCATAATTTTTACATAGTTCTAATATTGTTCTATCGGTAGGTACGTATGTAGTGTGCCCCTGTCCCATCAATAAGTATTCGTAGTCAGGAATTATGGCAAGGAAAACTGAACCAATTTGTTTGGGAATTGGAATTAAGTGCTTAATTTCATAGATTTCGGTTTCTGGAATAGGAATGTGGATGGAATAAACAAATCTATTCTTTGTGATAGCCACGTTGACTGTCGAGACGTCGACGATATGCTGGAAGTTTGTCTGTTTTAAAGGGATGGTGTATTTGACGTTGAACTTTTCTTCGAACTCTTTCATCTCCATTATCAGGATTGCTGGTGTTAGGAGCTGAGGATGGACTATTCCGTTTTTTCCGTCATTTATCGCATTTATCAGTAAGTTGATATCTTCACCCAATTCATCAACTATCATCATGCAAATCGTCATTTGGTTTGAGATGGCTATATTTTTAGTATTTCTGTTTGTTCCGTTAACTATTTGATTGAGGCGATTATTATTTTCTCGAATGTGTATTTCAAGTGTCTTAAAATCGGTAGAGGCTGAATTCAACAATACTTTTACGATCTTAGTTTGATTAGAAATACTTTGTGACATGACTTTGTTGTCACTGAACAGTTTATCTAGCTCTTCGTTGATCTATTTCATATCGTTTTCACTTAGAGTACCAAAAAGTGTTTTCGATACATCGCCTATGAAGTTAAAAAACCCTCTTTTAGCTCGCGTTTTGCCTAGAAGTTGGTTTAAAAGATTTCTCTGATTGTTCAAACGCTGTATTCTTGATTGTATTAAATTCAGCTCAAATTGTTCTAAACAGTCATCACATTGATGTGACACGGATGCGAAAATGTGTTGCAATGATTTATATCGCTCGTCTATTTCGTTGGTCTCTACTCCTAGTATCATATTCCAGGTGTCATGATAGAGTTGAGCCTGTCCTAATTCTTCCGAGTAACTAGTTACCCCGGTTAGGTCAGTTGTGATAACCTCAGCCGATATGATCTTCAATATCCATAATAAGATTAGGGCCATCATCTGAAACATCATTGGTAATAGGGCATCAGTTGATTCGAATGTATTCTAGTTCGCTTGTCGTTAAACAGGATTGTGTAATTATTGTTCTCCTGTCTCTCTGTAATTACTGCTGGGCCTTTCCAGGAGGGAGAAAGTTTGTTCTCTGGATGGTTATTAATAAACTTGACCAGGTCCCCAGGCTCGAAGATATCTTGTGGTATAGAGATTTTTGAATCCTGTAACTTTTTTATTTGATTTTTTGTATCTCTATTTTTTCTTTTGCCTTTTGGAGATAGTGTTCATGCTTTCTTTTCGATAGATTAAGTAATTCCTCGTACCTGACATTTCGCGTGGTGCTCAACATCGAGGGCAAATTTGCATCTCTCCCAAAGGTCAGTTGAAAGGGCTAGTATCCGGTGCCTTCATGTTTCATAGTATTGTATGCCATACAAATTATTTTAAAATTTTGATCCCATTCAGTGCTATGATCTTCCATGCTGGTTTTCAGTACATTTTTAATAGTCAAGTGGGCTCTTTCGAGTGCTCCATTGTTTTGTGGATGATAAACTGTGGTTTTTATGTTTGTTTTTATATGTAGTGGTCGAATAACCCTTCTTTGATGCTTTCAGATGCCGCATTCTTAAGAGGTATCAAGATTAAGTACTTTGTGAGCATATCTTGGATGCTGAGAATATATTCGTTTCCTGAAAGTGTCAAGGGTAAAGGTCCGAAAATGTCCATGGCTTTTTTATCGTTGGGGTTGACAGGCGTGTCTGGAATAATTGCTGGATATTGTCTTTTAATTCTAACCGTTTTTTGTTGTTGACAAACGGGACATCGTTTGATGTAGTGGATGATTTCTTGTTCCATATTTTTCCATTCTCCAAGAGTTTTAGCTCCTTCAATGGTTTTGTTCTCTCCAAAATGTTGTGCCGTAATAGATCCATGTGATTCCTTTATAATTTCCCATTTTTCTTCTTGAGTGAGCTCTGCTCGTGGTGTGTAGCAGGTGTGAAATTGCTGTTCTTCATGCTTTTGGCTCAAAAAGTTGAGATAGTCCCGGATATTCACCTTTTCTAAAGGGGTAATTGTTGGACCTATGAAGTGGTAACGTGTAACTGTTAGTTTAGAGGCCATGGCCTCTCGGTTTATTCTATCCAATACCTCCAGCCATTTAGCCTCATTAAATTGAAGTAGTTTATATTGAGATGTATCCTGGATTCCTTTCCTTTCTTTGGATATAGTGCGCCAGAGATTACCTCCGGCGTTAGGTTTAACATTTTCTCTGCTAGGCATTCTGTTTGTGATGTATTTTTTATATTCTCTTAACAAATTTTCTCTTCCATCCGTTAATCCTTCCTCATCTGAGATAAGTTGATCTGCATCCATGCGACGCCGAGGAAACTCTCTGGACGTACCGGCTGTTTCTTGTCCTGTTAATTCCTCTTCTCTTTCTACATCCAGCTCAACTTCTTCTGCTGTATTTTGTAGAGAATCTTCTTCTTGTTGAACTGGAAATAGTCTAGATAGAAAATCTGGAGCTTTATTTTCCTTTCCTTTTACGTGTTCGACAGTGTAAAGATATTCTTCCAAACGTAATCTCCACCGTAACAATCGTGAAGAGGGATCTTTCACGTTGTGTAGCCATATTAACGCCTGATGATCCGTTTGGATAGTATACTCTCTCCCAAGAAGGTACTGTCTTAACCTTTTGCATGCCCAAACTATCGCTAAAAATTCCTTTTCCGTTATATTATACTTGATCTCGGCTTTGTTTAACGTCCTTGATATGTAACAACAGGGATGACCGTTTTGGGATAATACTGCGCCTAGTCCGTGATTAGATGCGTCTGTCGTTAAAGTGAATTTCTCCTTGTAGTTTGGAAATCTCAAAACCGGTGCTGAGCATAATAGTTCTTTTATTTTGTCAAAGGATTCTTGACAATTCGTTGACCAGTCAAAAGGTGTCTCCTTTTGTGTCAGATTTGTAAGAGGCTTACAAATTTGAGAGAAATTTTTTATAAATTTTTTATAGTACCCTGCGAGTCCTAAAAAGCTCTGAACTTGGGTGACATTCTGTGGTGGTTTAAAATCTCGTACTGCCTGTATTTTTGCGGGGTTAGGTTTCACGCCGTCCTCAGTTAACAAATGTCCTAAATATTCGAGTTCTGGGCGTAAATACTCGCACATGTCAGGTTGAAGTTTCAATCCCGTTTCTCTGAGTCTGTCAAATAGGCTCACTAGGTTCTCGTTGTGTTCCTCTAAAGTTGAGCCGAATACGACAATGCCGTCAAGGTAAACAAAACATTTGTTTCCTACCAATCCTCTCAGGGCATTGTCCATCATCCTTTGGAAAGTAGCGGGAGCATGGCTTTCTCGACATCTGAAGGTCATTTTGAATTTAACAGAATGCCCCTCAAATGTCGAGAAAGCCGTGTATTTCTTTGATGTTTCACTCATTGGGATTTGGTGAAACCCAGAGCTGAGGTCAATGGCAGAAAAGAATTTTGTCCTCGATGATGTGTAACGGATATGCATCTTGTTCTGTGTCCTCATTTATCTTTCGAAAATCGATTTACTATGCGCCATTTCTTCTTGCCAGACGCGTCTTGCTTTTTTGGCACCACCCAAATCGGCGAATTAAAGGGTGAATTTGAATCTCGTATGACGCCTTTTTCTTTCAAGTCATGCATTTGTGTTTTTATTTCTTCTTTGTGACATTAGAGAGGACGATAAGATTTAACATTTACTATCTTGCCGGTTTTCAAAATTATGTCATGTTCTACTAAATCGGTACAAGGAAAAGGGTCTCCTTCGAGGTTAAAAATGTCACTGTATCCTGCTACCATTTTCCATAAATAAGGACGTTCTTTTTCTTCTATGTGGTCCAATCTCGTTTTGTTTAATAGATCTTGTATCCATTTTGCCTGATTTCCTTCCGAACTACTGACACTGACTCTACGTGTTTCTTTAATTTGATCGATTTTATCATACTCCAAACTGCTTGGTATTTTTAAGGGGCTTTTTCCATAATTATATAAGGGTAAAACTAATTTTTGGTTCTCTATTTTGTACACGTCGTCAGGGATTGAGTCGTGATTTTCTATATAGACATCTTGATCCTTTTCTACAACTTTGATCCAAGTTATCTGTGCTGTGTTTCCCGAAACAAATGTTCCGTCCTCATAAAGGGGTAATTTTTTGTTATCAAGGTAAAGGAAATCTTTAGATATGTGATATTTATCGAATGCATTAAAGAATTGTCGGCCGATGATACCTTCTTCTGGCAAGGGAAAATCATTATAAATTATGTGAAATAAATGCGACTTCCCTAAGTATGGTATTCTTACTGCTTGATAAGAATAATTAATATCTCTCCCCATGGCAAAACGTTTCCTCATCTGAAATGGTGTTCTTTCTGTGGGTACTTCAGAATGTTTAATGAGATTAATAGAGGCTCCTGAATCTACTAGTAATCTATAGGTGCGTCCATCAGAATGCTTTCCATGTATGGATTTCAATCGTCCGCTGATTGCAGAAACTCTGCAGATTCTTCGTAGCGTTCGATTTCGTTCTGTTCCTGTGGTGTTACTTCGTAACATTCTAATGGGTCTTGTAGATCTTCCATCTCCTGTATATTCCTGATTTCTGGCGGTCTTCTCTGAGATGTTCCATTGCGAAAACCCTGTTGCTTTGATTTCGCATAGCACTGTTTCTCCAAATGGTCCGGTTTCTTACAGAAGTTACAAGTCATTTGCATCCTTTGTTGTAAAGGTGGTCCGTGGTTCGGACTATCGGAGGGTTGATTTCGCATTTGTGGCTGTTGATTTCGGGTCGCAGGTACCGATACGTTCCTCATAGGTAGTCTAAGAACATTTGGTTGTACTGGTCGAGGTGTTATTGAAACTTTCGTACGCGTACGTTCTCTGCACCACACTTCTGCTTCCAGAGCTTCCTGTAAAGCTTGGTTCAAACTTTTGGGTTTTAAGGGTCGTACTTGATGGCTAATGTCATCGCGTTAAGTTCATAACGTACCTCTTCGTGGCAGATTTTTCCTCCATTTGAAGAGCTAATTTTCGCTCTATTCCGGACGAATATTCCGATTGAATTGTATAAATCAATTCATTATACGCACTTCTAAATCTTTGATTAAAAAACTGTACTGAATCATGATTTTGCCTGATAGTTTCGAGTTTACTACGATACGTTTCCAGAGTGGTTGTAGTAGCTAAATTTGTTTTTAAAGCGCTGTACAGATCATCGTAGCTACTTATAGGGTAGTGCCGGATTGCTCTCTTAGCACTTCCAATTATTTTCTCCGTTAAAATGTAGTCCAGTAGTAAACTAGGTTGGGAACATCTTAGCCTCGCGCGTTTCACGGTCTTAATGAAATCGTGTACGCCAACATCATCTTGGCCGTTTAAAACCTCGACCGTGCGGATGATTTCTTTGGCCTGGAAAAGCGGTTCAACGTTTTCCATTCGGTGAATCGCTGGTAGCAATGGGTTGTTTCTCGGAAAAGTGCGATGAGCGGGTGCTGGCAGCCGGTTAGTATGCTGCGAGAAGGAATTTGGAACCTGAACACATTGCTGGTCAATGACCTGCGCGGAGAAACTTTGGGGCTGTTCACCTATTCTGCTAGATCTCACAGATTCACGTGGGGATGCCGGCTGTTGGCTAGTACACTGAATGACGGGATTTGGGGGCTGAAGTCGAACACGCGGCTCTGGGTAAGTGTTAGACCACTGGGGGACGTAATGTATGGGCCGAACATTTTGAAACTGGTCACTGCACTGTGTGAAAGAATTTGGGGAAACGCCGGGCGAGATGGGTCTCTCCGGGGGGACGGGATGTATAGGCCGAACACTTTGAAACTGATCACTACGCTGTGCGAAGGAATTTGGGGGAACGCCGGGCGAGAAGAGTCTCTCTGGACCACCTGCTGTTTGATCGCGATCGTGCGTTTCCTCGTCTGGCGACGATTCCTTTTTGGACGATTCGGAGTGCTGTGGCGACAATGCTTCC
Source organism: Andricus quercusramuli (assembly GCA_932178445.1). NCBI lineage: Eukaryota > Metazoa > Arthropoda > Insecta > Hymenoptera > Cynipidae > Andricus > Andricus quercusramuli. Next base: position 58,476 of record CAKNXH010063617.1, on the reverse strand, counting down.
TTTTCAGATGACTTGGAATGCTGTGGATGGTCGTTCGATTCATCCTCCGTGAGGCTAGTTTCGAACCTGTCCTGTTTCTCAACGATTATTTGAAGTTGGTTCAGGATCAGCGTTAGAACATCCTGATCTTGTTTTGACGAATTCTCCGGAGTCATAGAGGAAGCGGTCATACAGGGCTCAGAGATGGAGCTATCAGAATATGTGGAAGTGTCTGTATGTGTGGGATAGTGTGTACTTAAATTTTCCCTATAGGCGTGGAAAGCCAGTTTTAAACTTGATTGCGAGTGTCGAGTGTAAGTGTCGCGAACGCGTGACAATATGATATTTTATATTGATTTTAAGCACTGCACTTGCGTGATTTCATTATATCTCATTACAAAAGTATAACAGCGTCTGAGCACAAATTTTCTAGCTTATTTTCTAAAAACTCGCTTACTTTTTCTTTGTTGAAACTCTGCTTCCTGGTTGTCGGGCTGCACCGTAGTAACAGACCGGAGTCCTGGATTTATCCCTCGATATTCACCTCCGTAGTGATTTCGTTGCCACTACTGCAAATTCTGCTTCCTGGTTGTCGGGCTGCACCGTAGTAACAGTCCGGAGTTCCTCGATTTTAACCACTGTAGTGATTTCCGCTTTCCAGATTGTCTTCCAAAGATACGGTCGTTTGATCTCCAAATTGCTCCGTAGAGAAAAGATCGTGTACTCCTATCCTGGCAGGATCGCCAATTTTGTAACGGGTCAGAAGAATCACTTTGAATACTTTTTATTGTGCCTGAACTATATCACAGGACTTCTTTATTGTAAGAGATCTTTGTCGGTCAGGGGTACCAAACGGACTGACTGCCCCGCACAAGGGAAGCAGTGGCAACGGGCCCTTGCTTCTGGGACTCGAAGAGTGGGGAGGATAGAAGATCCTTTGACATTCCTGTTACACTATCCTATCTTTAAAAGTCAGTATTCGGGCGTGTGTCTATGTTAAGACTAGGCGTGTGTTTACGTTATTAAGACTAAGCGCGTGTTTATGTTATCCAGTTCTCCTGTGCATGCGTTGCGCATAAGGTTTGGGCTCGTAGTTTCGAAAGGCTGAGTGATCCCGAGTCACTTCTACTGCATATGTGTTAGTTTTCCTTTCAATAATTCTGAATGGCTATCCAGATGATTTTGGTGGTGTTATATATATGAATATATATACCACCATGCAGCTTTCGGCACGGTTCGCACACCTTCGCTTAGGGGTTATTCCTTCGGGACCATCCCTGGACAATTGTCCGCGACTGCTTATTAATTATTGTACCCATATTCAGCAGAAACCCTTGGTACGGGGACCCTCTATCCGCAACCCGAGGACGCGTTCGGTGGCTTTGTCATAAGCCCTTCGGTTCTATTCCAAGGGAATCGAAACCGAAACCGAAGAATATATATATATATATATATATATATATATATATATATATATATAAAAAATAAAGTTAAACAACCAC